>PVIJ01005910.1:0-98176 GCA_004024925.1 Scalopus aquaticus | reverse complement strand
GCCCAGCCCCTTAGCCTCCCCCCCCCCCAGGCCCCTGCGCTCCCCCCGGGGCTGCCCTGTGCCAGCTCCTGCCTGTGTGAATGTCTAATCTCCAATTTTATTCGCTGGGCTCCAGCCCATTTGCATAATCCACATAGTCACCCTGGTTTTAATTGCCCACAACTCTGCAGAAAGATCATGTGGTTAAGTGGTAAATCATAATTAGATAAATAATTGGTTTGGCCACAGCAAGCTGCTTTTGTTACACCTGCCATCTGCTGGACCCGTTTTTTCTTCTGGCCAGAACAATGCGGATCTGATGACAGAGCATGCTGCGTCTCTCTCGTGGGGGGTGGGGGGTGCGGGGAAGGGGCCGGGCGGGAGGGGTTTGAATGGAGGGGCTCGGAAGCAGCGCCTGGAAAATTGCCCGGTTGCTGGGGTCCGCGCCTGGCCTGCGCGTCTCTCCCCCGAGCCGGCGTGCCATTCATTACCCGGCGTGGTTAATGCATCAGAGTGGCAAATTTGACTTCTTTGCAGAAGAGGGAGGGAGGCGAGGGCCTTGGGGAGGCAGGGAGCAGCAGGGGCTGCCCGGGGCCTGGTCTGCCTGCGATTTGTCGAGTGGCCCGACAGCCAGGGCAGGAGGAGGTGGCCGTGGAGGCCCTGGGCCTCCTCCCGGGGGGCTGGGGGGCAGGTGGGCAGAGGTTAGCTCTCTCTGCCCACCTCGGTCAGCTTCTCCATCTGCTCCTCGCTGGAGGCGCCTTTATTTTCCGTGTTCCAGGCTCCATCTGTGCACCCGGGAGTCTCCAGGGGAATTGGGGGACCGGGGCTGGCCAGGGCCCGGCCCGAGGCTTCTGCAGGGCACCTGCCCCCGAGGCATTTCTCCCACTCCTGTCAGTCCCCGAGGCCCCTGGGGCCGACTTCAAACTACCCTTCTGCATTCGTTTACTCGTGTGCCTTCGGCAAGAACAGCTCCCGCCTGCATCAGCCCCTCTGTGCTTTTCCTTCATAGGTGCTGGCCCACCTCGGGGGCCTGGGGGCGAGGCAGCCACTAAGTCGCAGCACCTGTGTGTGTGGGGGGGGGGCGAGGGGGCAGGGCCGTGGCCTGCAGTTGGGGCTGCCCCCAATGGGGGCGCCCTCTTGCTGCCCTCCTTCAGCACAAGTTAATGGGGGGTGTCCAGTGGGGAGGAAGGACTTTGGACTGGAAGCTTGTGGTGCAGAGAGAAAAGATGGGGCTGCCCCAGGGACCATGTGGTGCCCAGAACGCCATGGACCCCGGTCCCGCACAGGCCCCCCACAGGGCTCTGGGGCACACTGGCTTAGGTGCGCCTGTGTTTGCACGGCCAGAAACCCCCACGCACCCCTTCTCTGCGGGAGCGCAGCCTCCCTTCTCCAGCTTCAGCAAAGGCGCCTGAGAGTTCAAGACCCCTTTCCGGACGGGGCAGAAGGGGCAGAGCCCGGGGCGGCTCTGAGGCCGGGGTCTTCCTGGCCAGGAAACTGGCCTGCCGTGGAAGCCGGCGCCTGCCGGGAGAACAGACCCGTTCCGCGTGGCTGGGTGTGGGAGTGGCAGATGCGTTCTGGATTCCCCACCCACCCATCCCTTATCCTTCCTTCCTCCCTTCCAGCCCTCCATCACCCGCCCCTCCCTGCCTCCCAGCAGCCCGCCCGCCCCCCGAAGCCCCGTACTTACTTGGCCTCCGGGTAGGACTTTCCTCTGGGGGGCCTGGCCACCGTGCCACTGTGGGCACACCGACGGGATGGCTGCATTTGCTCCTCTCCTGCCGTCGGATGTCCGCGTGGCGGGGTGGGGGGGACGTGAAGAACCTCAGCTGCGGACAGACACCTGCCACTCGCCAGGGAGGGAGGCTCAGGACAGCTCCCCGGGGACGCCTATTCCTGGCGTCCTCAGTGCTCCTAGGCCACCGACCTCGAAGCCCCTTCAGGGCAGCCTGGGGCCCACACCCGTGACTGCTTCTCCGGAGCCTTGCGGAGGGCACCGAGTTCGGACGCTCCCCCTTGGTTTCTTGTGAGCCCTTCGGACAGGCCCAGAACATGCGGTCGCGGTCGCGTTCTCGGCTGTGCTGTCCAGCGGGGGCACCACTGGCCGTGAGTGACTGTTTACATTTAATGCTGAATATTTTAATCTAGTAGTTCCCAGCTCCATGGTTGCACTGGCCACGTTTCAAGTGCTCCGTGGCCGCACGTGCCCAGTGGCCAGCGTCGGGCAGCTCCACAGCAACTCAGTCCTCATGGAAGGTTCTGTTGGACGGTACCGAGGCCAGCCTCACTCTCGAGGGCTCTAAAATGACCAGCAGATGGGCCTGGGGTAGCATCCCGACTGGGCCGGGAGTCTCCCGTGTTCACCTGTGCCTGCTGCTGTGCAGCCTGGGCTAACCTCAGCCTTTCTGGCCAGTAAATGCCACATTTGGGGGGCTTTGACAAGGGGTGTCCTGCTGTCTTTGGGAATGGCAGAGCAGGGAGTGAGCAGTGGACCAGAGCAGATGTAATGACCCCTCCCACTGGCAGACACCCCAGTAGTTAAAGACGTTGGCCGTTGGCCGGGGAGCCACCCCCAGGCAGCACGGCTGCAGGGACTAGCAGCCCTCGTCCCAGCAGGTGCCCCACGCTCCTGCTTCTTCACTGTCTCATCTCCAAGTGGCCCAGAAGGCTCTGTGCCGCGACTCCTGCTTTCTGGGTCTCTGTGCCCCGCTAGGATTTGGCAGCCCCAGGCGCGAGCTGGTGACCTCACCCTCACACACAGCTCAGGTGGGCTGCCCCGCGCTCAGCATCTTGGGCAGTGCCGGCGATGCCAGGGTCGTCTCTGCCTCCTGGGCAGCCGGGTGGGGAACAGGGCCTGAGCCGGCTCCCCAGTGGGACACTGTGGGCTGGGGCTGCTCCCTGTGGCTTTGGAGCCCGGCTGGGGGCGGGGGCTGGTCAGGTCTGTTGGATCGGCCCCTCCAAAGGTTCTGTGCAGGGGGCACCAGCCCCCTCATCTGCAGGTGCAGTCAGAACGGAGTACACCGGTCCGTGATCGGAGGCTGTTGGGGTGACCCGACTGTACCTCTGGGCCCCTCCCCACAACGCCTTCCTCCTCCTCCCTCTAATTATTTTTCTCGGATGTTGTGAATTAAATCTCACAGTAACCACAGGAGACGCTGGGTAAAGGCCCCGCTCGCGTCTCTGTGTGCGCCGATAGAAGTTGTTAAATGAATAATGTTGACTTACGCTGGGGACCCAATTCTCTCTGAATGTAATTCCCCTTCGAGTTAGGGGGAGCTTCCTGGAGAAACCATAAAAATAATAAACACGTCTTCATATCAGAGGTTGGTATTGCCGCTTTGGATTCTTTGGGGGAGAGAGGCGGGGAAGAAATAAATTAAAATTAATTTTTAAAAGCGGATTGTGCCATGAGGCAGGCGGAGGAGCAGGCCCGCTGGGGGGGCAGGGGTGGGACCCCCAGGGGGAGCTCCAGGGCTGCCCCCAAAGTTGGGTGGGGCTGACTTTTTGAGAGTGCATCTCCCGGCTGCCCCCAGGACTTGTCCCCAAATTAGAGTGTGGGTGATGGAGAGACCCCCACAGTCTGTTTTAGCTCTGTGCCTGCAGGCGGCAAACCCCAGCTGGGGGTCCTGGGTCGGTGGGGGGGGGGACCTGAGATCCAGCCTCTGCTGCTTCCTGCCCTGGCCAGCCTGGACCCCGGCCTCTGGCAGGGCCCCTCTGCCGGCTCGCCTCTCAGGAATTGCCAGAAATTGAGGGAGCTGGAGCAACTGGGAGGTACATTCGGCACCCGCCCCTCCCGCCGCCCGCCTCCCCCCTTTGCCTTCCTCTCCTTTCAGCCCCAGCCCGCCCTGCCCAGCTCATCACTTGCGAGATGGGGGCTCGTCACCCCAGCCCCCGGGAGGGCTGTGGTGCTCCTGCCTGCACAGGGAGGGTGAGGCCTCCGCGGTCAGACTCCAGGGCGGAGGGCAGAGGGGGCATCAGCTGTGACTGCACCCCTCCCCACCCGGGGGTCCCGTGCCTGCGGGGCTCCAGGTGTGCTGAAGTGTTTCCTCCCACAGCTGTGCTTCAGGCGTCACCCCGACAACTGGGCCCCCAGCAGGGGGAGGGGCCGACGAGCTTCCCGGTCACTCATGGAGGTCAGGTGGCGGGGGCCTTCCCAAGGTCACGCAGCACGCCACCCGCCGGCCAGGCATAGGAGTCCAGGCTGGGCCGCGCCAGCCCTGAGCTCAGACACCGACAGGCAGGTCTGTGCAGGCGCGGGCGGGGGCCTGGCCACCAGCCGAGGGGCAGGCGGGCGCTGTCACCCGCTGCTGCTGGGCCAGACCCAGAGCCGTGGTGGGGTCGGCGGGAGGCAGCCTGCTGCGTGCGCCGGGCCAGGTGGCCTGCAGTGTGTCAGGCTGTCCTCCCCAGGTGCTGCTTGTGAGATCATCCCAGCGCGTCTAGCAAACAAAACCCCAAAACCCCCCAAACCAGTATTTGTTTTCTTGGTGACTCTGCAGAATTCTCATGCTCCTGGGGGAGGGGAGGGGGCCCAGATCACAGATGTCAGCTCTCCGGGGCTGACTGCTGGAGGCGCTCAGCATTCTAGAGAGACTGCACCCCCAGAGGTTGTAAGTCCTGTTTGGGGCTGGGTTTCTGTGGGGGTCGGAGGGACTCGGGCGGGCGGCATTTGCAGCGGATGACAGTTTGTGTCTTCCTGGAGGCTTCTGTGATTGCGTTTAGATCCACTCAGCAACTGTTTAAGGTGCAGGTTGAGACGTAAGTAAGGCTTGTCTCCTTTCTACCAGTGCCCAGCCTCTGGTGAGCAGAGAGCAGAAAGTCAAATTTGCTAAGTAAAGTAGGCCCCACATGCGGGAGGCCAGCTTCCCCTCGGAGTTAGGATCAACTCCAGGAAGGCTGCCTGGAGGAGGTGGAATTCCAGCCAGGGTTTGAGGGAAGAGGTGAGCAGGGAACAAAGGCCAGGACTGGTTGGGTAAGGAGAGATGCTCTTTGTCTCAGTGAAGCTGTGTGTCCTCGTCAAGGGGGATACAGCAGGAAAGCGAGGTGGGGCCCTGGGTGTCTACACAGACCAGGAGACACTTCTGGAAGGTGTGTGCGTTTGAGGTGGGACATGCGGGGTCGCTGCTGATGGATTGGTATGTCCTGACAGGATAGATGGAGCCTGAGGTCAGGGGTCGAGGTGGAAGCTTAAAGCAGGAGAGAAATCCAACTAGAAGATGGGGTGGGGGGACGCCGAGGTGGAGTCCCAGGTTGGCGGCGGCGACCCTGGCGGGTGACCGTCCCAACTTGGAGTTTGGGGCTGGAATGCCCAGACTGGATGGCCGATCCAGAGGCCGTCAGGAGCCCTGGCCACGTGCGGCCTGCAGGGCAGGGCAGGGAGGGGCTGCTCTAGCGCAGGGGACGTCGGCCAGACTCGGCCCTCGCCCGACGGCAGCGTGCCCAGCCCAGAGCCGGCCCCACCACAGTTACTTGCAAGAAGGCTCTCTGCTGCGGGGTGGGTCTTGGGGCCCCCGTGCCCAGGGGGTGCCCTGGGCCTGAGGGATGGGGGGCCATTTGTGCAAATGCTCAGGCCAGGTGTGGATTTTTCCAGGCTGTTGGTTAATTAAAGCGCTTTGAAGGCGTTTAAAAGTGTGTAAAGAAAAATGGGGAGTGGGAACCCTGAAATACGATCCTGAGGACCTGTTAGTTGGCGTGGGTGTCACCACCACCCTCACCCTGCGGGCGGCGGCTGGCCTCCTGTCCCCCATGTGTCGGTCTGGTGCCCTGCTATCTGAGCTGCCTGGCAGACTGCAGGACCCTTCCCCCAGCACCGGGACAGCTGGTGAAGGTGACAAGGTGGCTCTCGAGGGAACCCCCGGTTCCTGCATCCGGCGGCGGCAGGGCCCAGAGGATGGCCATGCTCCTGGGCCGCAGGCGTGCTGTGGGGTGCTGGGGACACTCCTGCTACCCCCACCCCATGAGGGGTCCCGCTGGCCTTAGCCCAGGGATCCAGGATCGGAGGGCCCCCCCAAGGCCTGCCCAGGCCACAGTTGGCTCTTTCCAGCATGGTGCCCGGTGGCAGGAGACAGGTGTGTCACGACCTGCAGCTGCTCGGTGCTGGGAGCACGACCGGCCTCCCCGAGCCAGAAACCGTCACTGTTGGCAAAGAGACACCTGCAGCCTCGGGCTGGCAGGCCACATGTGGGTGCCCCAGTGGGGCCCCCCAGAGCCAGGCGTCCGGTCTGGTCCGCAGGGGTAGCCAAGAGCAGAGGCACTGGAGAGGGCGTTTCCAGGGCACACCGGGGTCTGCTGGGGGTGTCCGCGGGGGGCACTCCAAAACAGGCCCGCCCTGCCTCTCCCAGATACTCCCGGTCTTCGGGGTGGGTCTTTTGTTGAAAATTGAGGTAAAACCCATAAACTGACCTTTAAAAGGAGCTTCTGGGTGGCATTTAATTCATTCATGAGCTCTGCACCCACTGCCTTTAGTCCGGAACGTTCTTTTCACCCCGAAAGGAAATCTGTCCCCACTAGCCGTCACTCCACAATCTCCCCTGCCCTGGCACCCACCCTGCTGCTCTGTGTGTATTTGCCTATCCTGGAATGTTCTGCCCATCCAGTCACACGTGTGGTTTCATGTCCGCGTCTCTCCTCTCAGCATCCTGTTTGCAAGGTGCGTCCATGTTGTAGGCAACCAGCACTTCATGCCTTTTTAGGGCTGAGTAATATTCCAGGCAGCGTGGGGACATCTGCCCATTTATCCCGAGAGGGGGCACTCGAGTCGTTTCCGTCACTGGTTTTATTTTACGTATTTTTAAAGAAACCAAACCAAACCCCCATGGTCCAACCCCAGCCGTGCCCCCCCAGTGCGCTCACCTCATTTGGTTTCCCAGGCTCACTGGTGTATGTGTTTTGTGCGCTCATCTGCTCAGCTTCCTTGTTCCACACATACCGTGAACGCGTCAGTCTTTGCCTTTCTGGCGAATTTCCCTGCAAATGGCAGCATCCATCTTCCCTGCAAGCTGCAGGGTGCTGCAGGGGGCAGCGGCGTCACCTCCGTCGGCTGGGCGGCTCGCGGCTGGTCCATGTAGAGGTTGCGTCATTGTTAAGATGCATCTTGCGCAGGAAAGGCCCGCCTGAAGGCTATAAATACGTTTTCAAAGGTGACAACACCAAGAGATTTGGGGGGCCTGCCAGTGCTGCCCCTTGTGCCCCCCCCTTGTCGCTGAGTGCGAGCGCCTGAGGGGACCAGCTGCCCGAGACGCTGAGCCAGCACGGCGCAAGTCGCCTCTGGACGCTGGCCTGGTGTGGAGTGGGGTCCGCTTCCAGAGGCCGCTCTCTGCCCGCTCACGTGGCGGGGGTGGGTAGCGGGCAGTTATGCAGGAGCGGGCGAGCAGCGCCCCACCCGCACCCCAGGCCCGACGCCAGGCCTGCCCGCCCTGAGAAGAGCTTCCTGCTTGCTGCTGCCTGGCCACCCCCGCACCTCGCCTGCTCCGTGGTCTGTTGAGCCAGCTGTACCCCAGGCAGTGGACAGTGCTCTGCCCAGCTGATGGTCTTGTTTAGTCCTCACCGGAATGGGGGAGGGGTTGTGTGCATCACACTGTGGTGGCGACCGCCTGCTGCGGCAGTGGCCACGTGGCCTGAGCCCCAAGCTGTCCCACCTCACCCCTGCCCACGTTCCCCCCAGTGTCGGTGGTGCGGTGCTCTCGGGAGCCTTATCTTAACTGCTTTTCGGATGTCACTGACTGAGGCTAACACTTAAGTGCCCGGGACATTTAGTTTAGCAGGAGCAGGGGGTGGGTGGGGTAGGATGGGGTGGAGGGGCGTTGGAGGGGGCAGCTGATGAGACCCTAAGGCCAGGCGGGGCAGGTGAGTCGTTTTCCTGACAGGAACAGACATGGTGAGGAGGAAGAACGCCCCGCTCTGACACTACGTAAATGGAGAGGGGATTTCCTGGGGTGCATTTTGTCACGGACACTGGTAAAGTACGCCTGTGCTCCTGATTTTGGCCGCTGCTCCTGCCTGCCCACCAGGCCTGAGGGCAGGCTCCCGGTCAGCCCAGACAGGACTCGCGAGGACTCTTGAGAGGCTGGCGATTTCAGAAAGGCCCCCTGGCCTGTCCTCTGCACCCCCCAACACTGACAGCAGGGAAGGGAGTTTCTCTCAGATAAGAAAATGGGAGCCAGGCAGGGGAGAAATGCAGAGCCGGCACCCAGCCCAGACTGGTGGGGGTGGGGCTGGACCGCGGAGGTCCCTGAGCCCATTTGGTCCCGGGGCAGTGGGGGGGCACCAGCAGGGGCCTCTGCAGCTGGACGGAAGTGCCCCAGCCAGCTGTGCTTAAAGGCAGCACAGAGACAGGCTCCTTGGAAACCGCTTCTTGCTGGAGGCCCTGGTCAGGTCCCCCACTCGGGCCTCTCCACGCGGGGATACCCTGGCTCCCCAGGGGTGAGAGCTGGCCAGGCAGGACTGGCCAGCTGGACCCCTGCAGACAGCAGCAGCGCGGGGGAGGGGCCACGAGGGGCAGGAAAGTCCCTGACCCCTGTGGACCCCCAGCTGTCTGCCTGCTGCCCCCCGGGGGGAGGGGGGGCGGGGGGGGGCGCCCCCACCTATACACACCCTCCCCCGCCTTGGTCTGGCCCCCGTCGTATAAAGTTTAAAGGTTTTAAATGCAAATATTTCTCTTTTATAGATGCCAGCTGTCTCCAGAGAGCGCGTTTCCTCGCTGCTCAACTTTATTGTCCAATTAGCTTCCCATATCTGGGTACTGGCGAGCCCGGAGGGGGCTGTGGTGGGGGCGGGGGGCCGCGGCCGAGGGTGCCGAGCCGCCGGGCCCCTCGGGGTCCCGCGCTGGGGAGCTCGGGCCCAGGGGGGCGTCCCCCCCAAGGTGGGGGGCCCTGCCCAGATGCCCGGCGGCGGGGCGTCCGGCGGGGTCTCTTACTGAGCACACGAAAGCCGGCAGCCCGGCACCCCGGCTCCTCGGCCGCCCTCGAGTGTCCCCGCCCCCCGCCGGAGCAGCGCGGCGTCCCCATTCACCGGGCCGCGGCGCCCACAAAGCGAGGCAATTAGCATTGAAAATCTATGCAAAACAGCTGTTAGCTGATTGTGCGGAGCGCAGCTGTGTGCCGGGTGCAGCCCGAGCCGGCGGGAAGGGCAGGAAGCGCCGGGGCCGCGCGGGGTGAAGGGGCGCCCGCTGTCGGCCGCCCGGGGCTCCTCGGCTCGCCTGCCTGCGCCCCCGCCCGCGACCTGGCGACGGGCAGCCCGCCGAGGGGCGTGGGCTGGGGCGGCCCGGGCGGGAGACGGCTCCTCCCTGTCCCCTCCCCGCACCCCCCATCTGCCTGAAATGGAAAGGCGGGGCCGGCTTGGAGACTGAGTCCCCGACCTCGGGGCTCCCTCCAGGCCGCCAGGCAGCTTGGCCTGGGGTCTGAGTGTGACACACCCCCTCGCACATGCCCTGCGCCCCGCCCCCACGGCTGTCTGGGGAGGGTGTGGGCTGAGGGCCCCCTCCGCAGCCGCGGTGCCAGAGGCGGGATGGGAAAAGCCTCCTTGGAAGGAGAACATTAGACCCGGCTTTGAAGAATGGAGGTTCTCTGGGCCAGCGCTGGCTGGTTGGAGGGAGGGGGAGGGTTGGAGAAGTGGTGGGGCTGGCACAGGGCCCAGCCTTGGCGACTGAGGGCTGGGGGGCAGCGGCCCCGTGCCCCCTGATGCCGCCCGGCTTGGGTGGGACCCCCCCTGGGCTGGTAGCCCAGGAATGAGTGGACCACTGATGCAGAGTGTGCTGTGCTGTCTGTGAGGGTCCCACCACAACCCAACCCCAGAGCGGATGGTTTTCAGACCGAGGACAGTGCCTCAAGAGGAGGGCACAGACCTGAGACCCTCCAGCCTGCGCAGGGGAGCGCAGAAATGCTGCCAGGTTGGGCCACCGGAGGCAGGGTCTGCTCAGCCCGGCTGGGGGTTAATTAGCCTTGGGGCGCCCGCTGGAGCTCTTAGCAGAGGTCCCCTGCAAGGTGATTAACTGAGATGAGCACTGGGCACACGTTAGGTGCCAGGTAAATGACAGACGTGCTCTCTCCTTCCCACCACACCGAACCCGGGTCCCCGAAGCGTGCCGCTTCCTAGCCCGTGCGGGTGCTGCAGGAGGTGCCTTGGGTGAGGTGGACCCGTGACACGCAGCCCTTCTGTGCTAGGAACACGTGTCAGGGGACAACTTACACCAAGGCAGGGGGCGGCGCTGGACTGCTTCCAGGGGCTGGCTGTGCTGGGGCTCCGTGGGGGACAGCCACACGTACAGCCTGCGCTCCTGGAGCCTCACCCCTGGGCCACCTGGCAGTGGTGATGTCCAAGCGGCCAGTCGGCCTCCTGCCCCCCCAATTTCTTGTTGCCTCAAAGTCCCACCAAGGTGCTTGCTGAGCAGTTTTCTGAGGATCGGGCCTGGCATTTCCAGTTTCTTATCTGAGCTGGGGCTTGGAGTGTTTGTCGAGTGAACAAGTGCCCACCTTTTTGATGGACCACATCCTTTTCTTTCCAGGGATCCCTCCTGGGGTTCCTAGGCTGCTTCATCTTGTTGGGCCTTGCAGGTTCCACCTGAGTGGGTGAGCTGCTCAGAGGTGGGTCGGGGTCCTCCGAGGAACCCCTGTTCCCTGCTTGAGGACTGGCAGGGGGCAGGGTGCAGGCTAGCCTTCCCGGCTCAAAGGAAGCAGGACCCTGGAAACTCAGCCAGGGACGTGTCCTCAGTGTCTTTGCGACCGGCCTGCCTCATCCTTTCTCTGCCTGGATGTGCGCGAGGGAGAGGAGCTCCAGGGAGGGAGCGCTGCGCAGAGGAAGGCCTCACGGCTGGCTGGGGGCGGGGGCTACCGCGGAGGAGAGCAGGAGCGCGCCTGCAGGGAAATGGAGGGCAGCCAGCCTGAGCCCGAGTGGAGGCGGGAAATTAGGAGTCAGGCTACAAACCTCGTTAGCGAGGAGCGCGGGCTGCAGGAGAGCAATTCCCACCCTTAAACTCGGAGGCCGCGCTCCCGGATTACTAATTTCCTGGGGCCGGGCGCGCTGACAGTGAGTGTCATCCATCTCCCCCGTGCCAGCCCGCCTGGTGGCCGCCAGCGTTTCCTGGCCGGAGCGCGCGCCGCCAGCTCGGGCCTGCCCCCCAGCGGTGGCCGGGAGCTCCTGCAGCTGCGCTCGGCGGCCGAGGCTCCAGGTGTGCGCTCTCCCCGCCCGGCTCCCCGCGCCCCGTGCCACGTGACCCGCGGGCCCCGGCGGCCTCAACTTTCTCACCTGTGAGACGGGCTCGCCCGCCGCCCGCCGCGCCGCGGAGGCCGCCGCCTTCCGGGGAGGGGTCTGCCGGCTCCACATGGCAACTCGCGGGGGACACCCGCAGTTTGTGTGTTCTCTGTAGTCCTCAAACTGCTGCAGGAACTTGACTTCTCACCCCCACCCCCCGCGTGAGGAAATGAGCAGAGCTACGTGTCCTGGCGAAAGGAATTGGGCCGGGGCGCCCCGAGTAGGGACAAAGCGGGAGGCGTCTCCCGGGCCAGGTGCGAGATGCTCATTTGCATGCTGCTCCCCTCCCCCACGGCCTGTAATCCAGGTGGGAAAGGGTTGGGACCGCCCAGAGGTTTTTAATTTTGTTTTTAAAGCCCCAGGCCAGTAGCTGAGCTCCCTCCTAACTCCTCCCTGTCCTCGCCTCCCCCCGCCCTGACTCCAGGCGGGGATGGAGCACCCCCTCCCCCCGCGCCCTGGACGCCCGGGCCGCGGAGAATCTGCCGGCCATTGCTGGGTATAAATGACCGGGGGCCGCGAGGCGGAGACACCGTGCGGCGCGTAAATTAAGGCGGCGGGCGAAGGCCGAGGCCCGCTGGAGGAAGGCGGGCGAAGGAAGCGCCCCTCCGGCGCGGTGCCAGGACGGCAGGCGCCCGCAGGTAGGAGCCAGTAACGGCCCCCCGCCGGGCCTCGCCGCTCCCTTTCCCTTTTCGTTTGTGGTCGGCCAGGAGCCTTGTGCAAGCCGGGGGCCGACCGCGGCCGGGGCCTGCCGGCGTCCCCGCTCCGTGTGCCCAGCGTGTGCCCCGCGCCTTCGGGCGGCGACGGGCGGGGTGGGGAGAGCGAGTGGCTGGGGACGCCGGCTGGGCCCCGGCCCCTCGCCCCCCGGGCGGGCACGCGGGCGGGTTTTGTTCCCCGCTGGCGCGCGCCCCGAAGGCTCCAGGCCCGCCAGCGTCTTCGGGAACAGATGGATGGGGGGTGGCAGGCGCCCAGCGCTCCCTCCCGACTCAATCCGGGCTGGCGCAGGGAGGAGGGAGAGGGCGGGCGGGAGGAAGGCGGGGGAGGCTGGGCCCGCGGGGACGGCAGCGTGCGCGCCTGCCAAGCGCGGCGCGGGCATGTCCCGGGGCAGGTTTGGGGCTGGCAGAAGCGCGGGCTGGCACCGGGGGCCGAAAGTTGAAACCCGCAGCGCGGCGCTGGGGCGGCCGCCTGGGGGTGGGGTACGGCTTTGCCTCCGGGCCCGCAAGTATGAAGGCTGCGCACGGAGCGTTCTCCGAAGAGGGAGACCCCCCGGGGCCTCGGGCGCGCGCGGGGTCAGAGCCCCGGGTGCCGGAGTGAGACCTGCCCGTGTCAGGCCGCACCGCCCGGAGCCGCGGGCGGCACGTGGGGTGGGCTCCGGGCTCGTGGTCCGCGCCGCCCGCCGGTGGGGGCGGGGCGGAGAGGGGGAGGCTGGGGCCCGCAGTCCCTCTCCGCGCCGCCTGTGGGTGCCCAGGAATTTCAGGACGCTCCCTGAGTCATTCCAGTCTGTCAAGTGCTTGGGTGAGGTAGGGTGGGGGGTGTGCCAGGAATGAGGAGGCGCTGCGCTCGCCGGGCCGGAGGCTCGGTGGGTCGTGCCAGTTTCTGGAGGCGGGCGGCCTCGCCTCTGACCGCAGCCCCAGCTAGTTAATGCCCCCGTGGCGGAGCGGCGCCTCCGTGGACTCTCCACCACTGGGACGTGGGCTCGTCCGAGAGCTGCCCCTCCCCCCGCACCGTGGCCACCCCCAAAGTTAAAGCAAAAGGGGAGGGGCTGCCCCACGGGGTGGGAGCGCGAGGGCCGAGTTCTTAACATGGAGGTCTGGAGTTGGGGCAGTGAGGCCACGCGTCGGGGGGGGGGGGCGGGCTGGGCGGATAAGCGCACAGCTGCCTGTCTTGTGTGTCCCTCCCACTCCCGAGCCGGCCCCGCGAAACTTGTGCTCCGGAAGGCCTGCAGGACCCGGCCGGCCCGTTCGTCAGCTCCACTTGGGCCGGCCTTGCTCCGGACACAGTGCTGGGCGCCCGCCGGCGCTCGGAGCCGAGCCCGAGCCCTGCTGCCGCGGCGGGCATGTTGGAGGGCGCCGCTCCCTGCTTCTGGGCCCCACTGGCCGGCCCCGGACACCCAGGTATTCTGGACCCCCGGGCGGCGAGCCAGGAGGCCCCTGGCGCCCGAGGGCGGCACGTCCCCTACCTGCCGGTGTCCTCGGCTCACCTGGCCGGCCCTAGCGGGGCGGAGCGTGTGCCCGCGCGCTGTCCCCAGCGCCGGCCGGCCGGGCGCGCGCGCGCGTGTTTGCGGCTGAAACCCGACACCTCCCGCTGGCCGAGGTCGGGAGCCAGAGCGAGCCAGTGGCCTGGGAGTGGGCGGCGTCGCGCTTGGGTGTGTCCTCGGCGGCGGCGACAGCAGCAGGTGTTTCTTGGCGGCGGCCCCGGAAGCTCCACCTCCCCGCGGCCGAGCCGCCGCCGCGCAGCCCTGGGTGAGATAAGCAGTTTAGACAAACACTGGGCGACGGCGGCTCCAGCATGTGTCAGCCGCGGCGGAGCGGCGGGGCCCTGGCATGAAAGGTGAGCGCGGGGCGCCCGGGGTCCTCGCGCCCCCCACGCCGCCTGCCTCCGGGTCGCCAAGTTCGCGGCTCCGCGGGGGCGGCCGCCAGCGGCTCGGGGCAACTTCCCCAGCGTGCGAGGCGATAAGGCGGGCGGGCCGTGACCAAAGGCCACCCGCCCTGCGCGCGGTTCGCGGCGGGGCGGCCTGGCCGCGGCGGGGGGCGGGCGGGCTCAGCGGCCGCATGTGGCGAGGGGCGCGGGGACGGGCGCCGGCGCGCGTGGGGGGCTCTGTGAGCCCCTCGCGCCCTGCACACTGAGAAAACTTTCCCTCGGCGGGGCTGGACCGAGGGGCCGGCGGCGCCCCCGCGGCAGGTGCTGGCTGCCCCCCCGGAGGGGGTTGGTCCGGTGCCCCTCCCCCGCCCCGCCCCCTGGCGGCGGGACTCGCGGGCGGGCTGTGCCACCGGCTGCTGGCGGGGTCTCCGACCCCCACGCCCTGCGGCCGGGGCGCGCCCGGCGCGCGGCAGCTTCTCCCTCCCCTCCCGTTGGAGCGCTGCCCCTGCTCCTCCTCCCCGAAGATGGCTGCCCGGCCCTGGAGGTGGGAGGGCGCCTGCACCCGCTGCCCCCCGGTCGCGCTGCCCTTTTCCCCTCCCGGCCTTGCTTGCTCGGCCTGGATGCGCCTCCCCACCCCCAGCCCTCCCGGGCCCGGCGGCCGCGCTGACGGGCGGCGAGTGGCCCGACCGAGTGGAGCCGATTCAATTATATGCAGCAGCAGAGACACCTCCTCGCCGCCGCCCGCCGCCGCCCGCCTCTCCAGCAGGCTAATTAAATTCCCTTCGCGGAGGCGGAGCGGGAGTTCGGCGCCCCCTCCCCACTTCCTTCTCGGTGCCCGGGTGGGGGACCTGGGGGACCTCCAGGAGGGGGGATGCCAGAGCCGCCGGTGGGGGAGGGGTTCCGCACTCCCCGCATGGCGGGGCTGGGGCCCTCGCCCGACCCTGGCTGTAAGTTTCACGGGCTCAGCTCTGCGCGGGAAGCACCTGCCTGGCCGCGGGGGGGTGGGGGTGGGGGGGGCCATGGCGCCCTCCGCCGCTTGTTTTGTAAACGGCCTCTGTGGCCTCTGTGCAGAGTGCGTCAAAATACGCTGATCCCTGCTTAACCCCTGCAGTGCCTTGTCAGGGGCCCACGCAGCAAGGGGCTTGGAGCCCCCAGCAGGACCACCAGAGGAGGACAGGGCCCTTCTGACCGCTGGCAGTGGAACAAAGGCCCAGCCTGGCTGGGGGGGCCCCACATGCCCATTTCCCGGAGGCCCGAGGGGCTCCAGGGGGCGCTTTGCTAGCTGTCCCCTGGGATGTCATCCTCACCCCCTCCGCCGGAGAGGAGGGGTGCTGCGGGCCAGCACCCTGCCTGCTGGGCCTGCCTGGGTGTCGCTGAAGCTGGGGCCCGGTGTTGCTCACCCCGTGTTTATGGGCTGCCTCCACCCGCGGGCGCCGCGGAACCTGAGGCACAGGCTGCGGCCTGACTCAGCTGGGCCACGCCACAGGTGGGGGCCCAGTGCCGGCTCCTGCCGCCGCCGTGGTGTGTCATGCCGGGTGAGCGCAGGCCCGGCGCTGCCACAGCGGCCACGCTGAACTCGGGGATGGCTCCCCACGGAGTAGAGGCCACTGCGGGAGGGGCGGGGTGCGGCCAGCCTGGGTTTTGACACCTGGCTTCTTTCTGGGCCCGGAGTTGGTGAGCAGCCACGGCCGCCACGGGTCAGCCCCGCCTGGGGAGGCCGCTGCGGTTCCGGGCAAGGGCCTGTCTGCGGGCCGGCAGGCTCTCCGCTGGCACGCAGGCCCTAGCTTGTTGGGGACAGCTTTTCGAAAGCCTGCTTGTCCGAGTTGAAAGGGGCTTGGCCAGTCGCCCCCTCACCTCCCCAGGCCCAGTGAAACCGCAGCCTCCCTGGCTCTGCCTCCAGGTGATACTGCTGTGCGGACTGGGCTGCGGACCAGCCTCTCCCAGGTGAGCAGACTTGAGGCCCAGAGTGGTGTGGGGCTCAGTGAGCTGCCGGCCACAAGCAGAGCCCGTGGACGCTTCCGGCTTGCCCGCTGCTGCCCATGACTTCCTTCCCTATCTCGGGAAGTTCAGGGGCCGCAGATGTGCCCTGTGGTCTCTGGACACGGCCTGCCAGCCCCGGCTCGGCATCTGGCCGGAGGAGCCGGCGCCCTCTGCACAGCGCCTCCAGCCCCCGGCATCCCGGAGGGCGGCCTCAGCTGCCAGCCCTGGGCTGGGGGCTGCCACCCTCCCCTGCTCCAGAGGAACAGGGACCCCCGGGCTGGGCGCCCCCACCTGAGGGGTGGGTGTCGGCGTCTCCTCCTCTCCAGAACGCAGGTGAGCGAGACCTGGCTGCTACCTCTCTTCTTGCCCCAGGAACTCGCAGGGGCTTGTGGAGTCAGCCAGCAAGGCCGGTTTTTCCTGGCCCCGTCGGAGGCTTGGAATTCCCAGCCTGGGTTACTCGAAGTCCACCCGGGCTGGGGGTGGATGGTAGCACATTAATTATCTCTGTTATGGCAACACAGCAGCTTCCAAACCACAGCGCTGCTGCGCCCCACCTGCCCAGCGCCCCACCTGCCCCCGGCCTGGGGTGCCGCCCGGAGCGGCTGCCCCAGCAGGGATGGGGTGCTGGCTCGGCACTGCTCCCCTCTGCCGCCCGGCGTGGGAGCCGCTGGTTCCCCTGCCCGAGCTGGCCTTTCTCCCTCCCCCGGCGGAGCCCGAGGCCGCGGCCCGGAGCTGACGTTCCAGAGTGTTCCTGTCAATGAGAATTTATCGGGCGCCTCCCACGAACCCAGCCGTGGGCTCCTGCTGGCAGGTGAGCTCCCGGGCCTCTGCGCACTGGCGCTGCAGCCTTCCTCCACCAGCCCCTCGCCGCGCTGACTGCGTGGCTGGGCTGCTCTGGGGTCCCCGTGGCCAACTCCCACCCCAGTGCCTTTGGCCCAGTCCCAAGTTCAGAGGGGAAGCAAGTAGAGGAAGCGAGCGCGGCCCGGGGGTGGGATGGAGCGCCTCTGGAGGGGGCCGCCGCTGGGCTGGGCTGGGTCTGGATGACATGAGGCTGCTGGGGTCCCAGGGGGCCTTGGGTTTCTGGGGGTGAACGTCAGCCGAGGAAGGAGGTGTGGGAGGAGGAAGCCTCCAGACTGGTCTTCTTGCCCTGGGCTGTGCTGTGGACTCGGCTGGGCGACTTGCAGAGGCTCAGTGCCAGCTCTGCTGGATGCCCGATGTCCAGGGTGCCCAGACCTGGTCCTCCTGCCCCCACCATGCCCAGCACTGAGCTGGGAGGACTGCGGGGGGCAGTGGCGAGGGGTCCCCCGCCGGGGAGGCATCACATGGGCTGCTGCTTTCTAAGGAGATGGTCCGCCCGGCCCAGGGTGCCCCCCGCCGGTGGGGAGGCCCACGCACTGCCCTTGGCTTGGTGGGCCAGAGCAAAGCCCCGCAGCTGCGTGCTCGGGTGTGCCCGGGGCCCTTCTGCCGGGCCTCCCAGTGCAGAGTCGTCTGGAGCGGGTGCCCGTGTCTGCTCGGGCTCTGGCCAGCCTTCCGCTGGGTCCTTCAGCCCCAGAACTTGGTGAGGCAGGCGGCGTGGGGGCATGGCCAAGCCCACCCGAGATGGGTGCGTGCAGGCCTGGTGGTGAGTGCCGCCAACACAGCGGGCGAGCGACTCGGTCCCTGACAGCTGGCCTGCCCCTTGGGTCTGGGTGGGCCTGGCACCCACCTCTCCCCCGCTGTCTGACCTGGGGCCCTCGCTCCCGGTTCCGGGGCAGCCCGGCGCCCAGTGCTGAGGGCCTGCTGCCAGGCTTGTCGGAGGAAAGCTGGATCACCCCTTCCCCGCCGTGCCCGCGTCCCAGGGCTTTAGCTCGTGCAAACCAAGGCTCTGCCCTCTGCCGCCGCCCTGGCTGTCTGTGGGGTGGGCGGGGCGGCAGTGCAGCCACTTTTCTCACTGAGACCAGCGGTGTGAGGTGCTGGGCCGCCCCGGAGCTGCAGGCTCTGCCCCTGTGCGCTAGCGCGCCCCAGCGCCCTTCCAGCCGCCCCTCCCCCTCCGCCCGCACGGGGGTCTGTGGCTGCCGGCAGCAATAAAAGGTATCGACCCGGAGCTTTTGGTCGGGGCGGTATTGACCGCACAGGTTAAGCCGTCCCGGGGGGGAGAATCTGTGCTGAGCTGTGGGGTCGGGGCTTGCCTGCAGGGTACGGGCCCCATCAGGCGGGGGTGGTCTCCCTGTTTGGTGTCCCACGAGGGGCCTGCCTTTATGGCGGGCTTGGACCTGAGTGGCCGTGAGCTGGGGGAGACGGGCCCCCGGAGCAGGCGCAGCCCCCCGCGCCAGACGAGGCTGTGCGGGCTGTGAGGCGTTGGGCAGGGTCCGCTGGAGGGACGAGGCTGCAGAGATGGACACCGCGGCCATCCCGCCCCACGAGCCCCATTTCACGGTGAGAAGACCAGGGCTCATTTACCCGGGACCTGTCTGGGGCCTGGGTAGCTGGTCTTTGGCCCGCCCCGCCTGGGGTCCCCAAGCAGCGGGGGTGTGGCTGAGCGCGTCCACTCCCAGACCAGCGTGCCCCCTCGACGGAGGGGTGGGCTGACTCGGGGCTGCTGAGCCCTGCCCTGCCTTGCAGCTGTCCTGGCAGGGGTCGGGGTGCAGTTTCTCCAGCCGGGCTTGGTGGGTGTGGGTGCTGCCCGGCCGTGGACCGAGCTGTGGGCTGGTCCTCGGAGGGGCTGCCAGACTTGCCTGGGCTGCCCTCCGCTCACCTGCAGCCACCCAGACCTGGATTTACCTGGTTGCTTCTGGCTAATGGGTGGGGGGGCCTCCGTACCACTAGAAGGACATGTGCTCACCCTGCACGGGTTTGGGGCAGACACCTTGATCAGCAAGTGTTGAGGGGTTTGTGACCCCCACAGCAGAACTCCAGGATGGAAAAGACTTTGCTTGGGGGGTCCTGGCACCCCTGGAGCCAGCTCTGGACCTCTGTATCTGTGCTACCAGAGCCTCACAAGTTCCAGTTGGAGCTCTGAAGGGGTTCTAGTTTCCTTGGAAAGGAGTTCAAGGGTCTTTTAGGCCTGGGCTGCGTAGTGGAGGGCGCAGGTGGAGGACAGTGACTAGGCGGCATGGGACGGGGTTCGGACTGGGATCCTGTGGATCGTGGGTTGTGAGCTTGGCCCTGGTGACTGCTTTGAGGTCTCTTTTGGCCGCCAGGTAGTTTTTATTTTTTCAGGCGGGCCTTGTATGTGGGGCGTTGAAGGTAGCAGAGGAGTCTGCTGGTGAACGCTTTTGAACTTGGAGCTGCCTGGATCTTGCCTTTGGCTCCCTGTGTCCCCTCAGCCCAGGCCGGGAAGAGGGGGGGGGCGTATTAGTTCTCAGGGCTGATGGGCTAAGAATTCTGCGTGTGTTTCTCAAGCTCAGGAAGTTGATTGCCACCCTACACAGACTGGCAACCTGGAGACTTCAGGGTGGGCTAAGGGACAACTGCTATTTTCAGGATGATGGAGTTGTGGCTTCTCATTTTTCAAGAAAAACTGGAAATCTTTGTTTTGATTCGAAATTTCCTGTTTTAAAATGTTATCTGTTGGTTTGCATGGAAGCAACATGACATCACTTTGGGCCAGATAACAACAGGGAAACTCAGCCTCAGTGTGTGCTGACCTGAGGAGGTCCTCTGAGATGCTGGGTGTGGACCCTGGCTTGGCTCCCGGGGGGCGTGCCAGGTGAGAGCCCCCTCCCCCACCTCCCAGCTTGTGGGCAGAGATGCCAGTTGTCACTCTGTTCCACCTGGCGGGCTGGGCACCTGTGAAGAGGTGCTGGTGCGCGTCTGTCCCTGAGCCGCGGCTGGGGGCCCACTGAGCCCTCAGCTGCCCCCGCCCAGGTAGCTTCACCTGGGGGCCGTGGCCTTCGCTGCTTAAACACCCAGATTCTTGGGCCCCAGCCTGCTCCTTCGCGGGGGAGCAGGAAGTGGGGTGTCAGGCATGGCCTATGCTTCCTCTTTCTGTGCTTCTCAGAGTCCATCCCCGCCCCTTGGGTTTGTCCACTCAGAGGGCAGGACCTGGCCTTGACCCTGCCCTTAGCGCTGCCCCCCTGTCCACCTGTGCCCTTCCCCACCTGCTCATCCTGAACTGCCTTCCTGCCTTGGAAGCTTGGGGGTGACTGGGCTGGGCTCCTCTCTGGCACCGATCACCCTGACCCCACTGCTTCCTGCACCCCGTTCCATTGAAAGGGCCGGTTGGTTTTTGTGAACGAGGCAGACTTGGGGTGGCGTGGTTGCCGAGGGGCGCCCTCCCCGTGCCCTACAGCCAGAGCGGCACTATCTCGGGGTCCAGGTCTGGGGAGGGGCAGGGTCGGTCTCCGGGTCTGTCCTCCCCCCCCCCCCCCCGAGGACCACATTGGACGCTCTCAGGTAGGGTGGGTGCCCATGGGAGGAGGCGACCCCTTGGCCCTGTTTGCTCACACCTAAAGGGGCTTGCCTGCCCAGGAGCCAGCTCTGCGCTGCAGCCCCCGACAAGCTTGACACTCTAGCCTCAGTTTACCCAGGCAGTAACCCCTGTGAAGCTGGGTCCCACAGTGGGGGTGGGGTCACGCGGAAAAACTTGCTGGGGAAGACTCCTGGGCCCGGGGTGGCTGTAGGGATGATGGGGGGCACTGAGGCCCCCACGGCCCGACGCGCAGGAACAGGGCAATGGGGAGCCAGCCGGCTGGGGTGGCTGGAGCAGGTCCTGCTGAGGCCCCTCGGCCCTGTCTGCTCTGGGTCTGATTGCAGCCTAGGGCAACCGGGATGCTGTGGGCGAGGGGCTGCCTGCCCACACCCACTGGCCAGAGCCCAGGCCCCGGGCCGGCCTTCACCGCCCACCTCCCCTCGCTTGTCGTCTCTGCCTCTCTGCGCGGCCCCTGCTCCCAGCCCTTCATCTGGCGGCCCGGCTCCTCCAGACGCAGCCGCTTAGAATAATCGCGTCAAATGTCGCCGCCATCTGTTGCCTGACTTCCTTCCCTGCGCCGGAACCCCCGTGCCGCCGCGAACCTCAGCCCCACACCGCCCCGCCCCGTCAGCAGCCCCCAGAGCCCCCTTCTCATCTCGCGGGGACCCCCACCCAGGGCGCCTGCCCCCATCAGCGGCTGCACTTGCTCCGGGGGTGCTCGTGGACTGGAGTCCTCTGGACACCTGCCCGTTGTTCCGGGCACCCAGACCGGGTCCCCTGCCGGCCCTCCCACGGCAGTGGGGCGTCGTGGGGTTCACGGTGGCTGCCCCATGAGCCTAAAAACATGCTCTGGAAACAGCTTAGCCTGGGGTGCCTGCCCGAGGGGTTGGGGCGCCCCTAGAGCTGGGCCGCTGGGCTCCGACTGACCGGGTGCAGGAGCTTAGTGACCAGGCTGTGGGGGAGGGGCTCCTGCCCGCCCCCCTCCCCTCCCCTACCCCGCGGGCTCTCTGGTTCCGGCCAGGATCCGGCCATCTGCTGGGGCCTTCCCTGTCTAGCCCGACTGAGGCCTGGGCTCAGCCTGCCAGCCCGGCCTTAGCCTTGGGGCGGAGGCCAGGTTGGAACTGGCAAGAGGAAAGTCCAGGCCCCCTCTGAACCTGCACCCGAGGGTCCAAGCGGACCACCCCGGGCCAGGCTGGAGGACCTCAGGCTGCCCCCCTCCCCGCCCCCACCCCGAGAAAAACCACCTGGTTTTGAGGGACTGAGAACGTGCCTGAGGCAGACACAGTGATGAGTTTATCATGGAGCCGCAGAGCTCGGGGTCACGTGCGCCCAGGTGCTGCCCCCCACGGGGTCTGCGGCGGTGACCCCGGCCTTGTTAGGGCTGTAGAGGGATCGCCCCTTTGGGGGCGCAGGGGCTCGCGGGGCGGGGCCCCTGGGGACGCCCTTTATTTGTTCACAAACATTTCTTTGGGCGGTAATGAAAAATTACCGAGAGGGGTGATTAGAGCATCCAGGTCGGATTGAAAGCAGGAGCCTGAAAGGGGCGCCCTGCTGGGCCGGGCCTCGAGGGGTGTAATTACCCCAGGGGGGGCTGTCAGGGGGAGGGGCGGATTGGTGCTTGAACCGGGCCCAGCAGAAAATTCATCTCAGCTATTAGCTTGTAATTACAGAGCTTGGAGGGAGCAGGCCTGAGGTCTGGTGCCTGGAAGAACAGGGATGAAAGGAAGCAGTAATTACGGGGTCTGCGGGGGGCTGGGAGGGAGGCCTGGGCCTGCTGATTAATGAGGCCCCTCGCACCATTAGGGAGAGGAGCCTCACCATTAGGGAGAGGAGCCTCGGAGCCGGGGCCATATTTAATGGCGTGTTAGGGGCCCCCTTTCTTCATGCTGCTGCTCTGAGCGTTGGGGCTGCAGGCGCCCCCCACGGCCTGCAGGGAGAGCGGGCAAGGTGGGCTTTGGCAGCCCAGCGCCCTGCCTGCCAGGCCCGCCCACCGCACTGGGATTTTTTTAAAGCTTTGTGTTTAGAGACCCAGGCAGAGAAAAGGAGGGTCGATTCCCTCAGACCGCACACTGGGAGCAGGGCAGGAAGGCAGGGGCCTCCCCAGAGTTCTGGGGGCGGGGGGTGGTCTCTGCCCCTTGCGTCCAGCTGGTGGGGCTGGGTCCTTCTGGGGCACGGCCAGCTGGTGGTCTTTCCTCTCCCTGCCCTGACGGCTGGGCAGGCCCTCACAGGGCCCAGAGGCCAGAAAGCTGGAGGCTCGGAGGCTCCGTGGGCCGGGGTGAGGGCCTAGGCTTGGGCTGGCTGTGGTTCTCTGGCCGTGGCAACTCTTTCCTCCTGGGGGGTCGGGGGGCACGCTCTCGTGGCAGGAGGCGCCTCTCGGAGGAGGGCCCGAGACATGGGGTGCAGGGGGAGGCCCGGGGGCTTGGCTGAGCAGAGAGCGGCCGCCCCGCCGCCCGGCCCATCCATCACCAGCCTTCACGCTGCGGAGCGTATTCCCAGCTGTTAGGATAATGAATTTACATGAGCTGATAATGTAGACAAGGATTCAGTCAATGGCCAGGAGTGCAGAAGTTAATAAATGCCTCTCTAATGAGGGCGGGGGTCAGGCTCTGCCCTCCCGGGGCTGCCCGGCCCCTCCCCGCCACCGTCTTGTGGGCCCTGGCGGGCGAGCTGAGCACCTTTGTGGGAGCTGGGCCTGCAGTGGCCCCGCCCGTGGCCGAGGGGCCAGGGCGACCCCTCCCAGGGTGTCAGGCCAGAGGCCGGAGTCTCAGGTGCAGGGGCTGCTGTTGGCCCCGGGCCCCAAGCCCCGAGCCCCACCCGGCCTGCCCCTCCCTTGCGCTGCGGAGGATCTAATTTTAGCCTCCCCTAATGAAGCTGCTCGGAGCTCTATTTTAAGTGACCTGACATCAGAGCAGCTCCTGGCTCGCAGCCCCTCCGCAGCCTGCGGCTGACACTGTGTCGGGGACACTGGCTGTGGGGGACACCCAGGGAGCAGGTGCCGGTGCCGCCTGGGGGCAGGGCCGGTACGTCCCTCAGCTCGGGGGCTGAGGGCTGTGCCAGCTTCCCGCAGAGGAGTCTCCCTCTCTTTGGGGTTAGCCTCTGGTCCCCCAAGTTAACCAGGGCCACGCCACAAATACTAGGACATAGAGGCAAAGGGGACAGCCAGGGATGTGGCCGCCGCTTCCCGCTAGCAGGGAGCTCACCGGCCCCTGGGCCTGGAGGGCGGGCGGGGCCCCCAGTACACCGCCCTGTCCCGGCCCCAAAGGGCTGGCGCAGCCCCACCAGCTTTCTGAGGGTCGCGGCGCTGCGCTCGAGGCGTCCTGCCGCGGAAGGGGCAGTGGTGTCCATCTCGCGGGGCTGCGGTGAGCTGAGAAGACAGGGCCCCCTCCCCGTGTGGGGGGGAGGGGGTGACGGTGTCGGGCGCGTTTCTGGGGCTGTGTTCACCCGTGCGTGCTCGGACCTGGGCTCCGGGGCCGAGAGGGTGATGGGTCTCCGGAGACGGGGCGGTGGCCCTCTCCTCACGCCACGTGACGGGTGGCCGCTGACACGCGGCACTTTGGGGGCTGAGCCAGGAAGTTCCCACTTGTTCTGCGGGACTGTGGGCTCGTCGGGCGGGAGGGCCGGCTGCCAAGGGGCGCTCGCTCCCCGAAACGTGGGGTCTCCCCGGGCTGCCAAGCCTCCCTACGCCATGGCGGCCGTGTTCGCGGGCGCCCCGAGGGAGCACGGAGAGGGCCTCAGGCGACTGCCCGGTCACTGTGTCCAGGGCCGTGTGATGGACAGGGCGGGTGATTCAAGGTGTGCCTGGGCGGTGCTGTCCGGGCAGCTGGGTCTCCAGCAGCAAGAACCAGGAGACAGGCCCAGGCCTAGACCTGCTGTGTGGCCTTCACCAGGCTTTGACCGTCCCGGCCTCGGTTTCCCCATTCTCAGGGCCTCTCGGGCCAGCTGAGACTGAGCAGGGCAGGGTCGGGTGGAAGGTGGCTCTGCTGGGCCTCTCCTGACCTCCCAGGGGCCGTCTGGAGCAGTGACCGCCGTGACCTCTGTGGGGGCAGCTGGGCAGCCTCGTTGGGCCACACACCCTCACCTGCTTTATCCTGGCCCCTCCCACGGCGGGGCGGTGGAGCCCCATCTGATGTCACTTAGCATCTCTAGGCACCCCCCAAATATACAGCAGCCCCCGAGTGTGGGTGCTGAGCAGAATGCAGGTGTCTACCCCTCCAGCGCAGTTGCTGTGGGGGCTCAAACCCCTGGTGTCCCCCGGGCAGTGACTGGACCTCTGGTGGCCGCTCCCCGCCCCCACGGCGAGTGTCTCTGATCCTCCGCGGCCAGGCCGTGGGGCGCCCAGGCCTGGGGTGGCGTTGCTAGGCGGGTGCCTGCCTCAGGCTGCACACGGACTTGATGTTCCCCGCCGGGGAGTCGAGTGACCTGTCCCTCGGGTGTGGGTTTGCCGGCCTGACCCGTGAGGCCTGGGGCTCGGCCCCGCACCTCCCGCTGTCCAGGTAGGCTGGGCGCTGGCCTTATCCCTTGCGGCTGGGGAGACTGAGGCCCAGAGAGGCCCAGGGGCTGCCGGGGGCACAGCCGGCAGCCTGCTCCGTGCACAGCGGCGTCCTGGCCAGGCCAGTGGCCGTGCGGTTCCGAGGGGCCGGGGAGACTCCTTAGCCAGCAGCTGCGGTTTCTGGAACTCAGTCTGCGGGGCGGGACTCGGCGTCCTGTGTTTTGGGGTTTCTTCTTTGAGCTCTTGCGGGGCTGAGCACACAGCCTCCCTTCCGCCCCCCTTCCAAAAAGAGGGAGGTACGCAGCCTCCTGTTGGCGGCTGCTGCTGGGCCTGCCCCCTCGAGGCACTGCCCACGTGGCCGGCCCTGCAGCTGGGAGGCGCCTGCTGGCTGCGGGCACCGGGGCTCCTGTGGGGTCCTTTGTTCCGAGGTACAAGCCCGCGTCCGAGAGAGCGGAATCCCCGCCCGCGCTCTGCCTCAACATGGTCTTTCGTGTGCAGCCCCTCACGCCGCGCCGGCCCACGCCCCCGAAGGCTTCTCTGCCCGCCCAGCGGGAGCGCCGTGGCCGCCAGCGTGGCTGGGCCCGCAAGGACCCTGGGCACTGGGGAAGGGGCTGCCGCTCCTCCCAGCTAGTTCTGGGGTGAGCGGGCACACGGGGGGGTCACGGGCCTGCCCGGCAGGCCGCCTGTGGGAACCCCATGTTCGCCTGGCCGCCCCCGGGGACGGGGCTGGAAGCAGGTTCGGATTAGACCGCTTGGACGCGACTCGGTCTGCTGAGGTGAGGCAGGCTCTGGGGCAGAGAGGATCCTGGGGGCCGCCCGTGGGTGTGTCTGCTGGAACCCCCCCCCCAGGTCCCTGTCTGGGGCTTAGAGACCTGATTTACGGCCCCCGCGCTTGGCCCCGTCACCCCGCCAGCTGGGAGGCCAGCGGCGTGATTTACTCCCCGGGACGCACCGTGGCGCGAGGCTGGGTCTGGGCAGGCGGCCCCGCGAGGGCAGGGGACGTTAATGGAAAACTTATTTATGGCCCCGCCGGCCCTCCCAGACAGACTGGCCTCGAGCCGCATGACAAGGGCGGGCGTCCAGCGGCCTTGCTCTCACCTGGAAGGCCGGGGCTGCTGGGCAGGCCCCATGGCGGTGGCAGCACCCGCGGGCGGCGGTTTCGTGTCTTCACCCCTGTGGGCTGCTGCGTCTGACCCCGCTTACCCCCACGCCCCGCCTGCCGGGCAGGGCCCCGGGTGACGGTGCCGCCAGGGGTGCGGGCAGCAGGCGAGGCCCGGGCCGGCCTGCCGGGCGGCTTCCGATCCAGTGTCCCGAGCGAGGGCCTCTCCTCTTCGTGGCGCGGGGGCAGCAGCGGGCTGGCGGCGGCGGTGCCTGTCGCGTCTGCTCGGCCCTTTCCTTCCCTTGGCCTGTCCCTGCCTCAGTCTCCCTGCCCAGCCCTGGCCGCGCGGGGAATGGCGCGCTCCGGCGGCCCCACAGCTGGCTCTGTCCTGCTTCGCCTGTTCTGCAGCCGCCCGCTCCCGCCCTGCTTGCGCCACTGCCGGCCGCTCTGCTGCTGGGCGCTCTGCTCTCTGGGTGACTCTGGTTCTTCTTTTCCTGTTTCAGGCATGAGCCATGAGCCCAAGTCCCCTTCACTAGGAATGCTTTCCACCGCGACCAGGACTACCGCCACCGTCAACCCCCTCACCCCCTCGCCGCTCAATGGCGCCCTGGTGCCCAGCGGCAGCCCCGCCGCCAGCAGCGCACTGTCCGCCCAGGCCGCGCCGTCTTCCAGCTTTGCCGCCGCGCTGCGCAAGCTCGCCAAACAGGCGGAGGAGCCCAGAGGTAAGAGGCGCCCGCTGGCGCTCCCGGCCTCCCGCCAGGCCCCGCCGCCGGCCTCGCCGCAGACCCCTGGGCCCCGCCGGCCCCTGTGCTGCGCTCGCATCCCGCCGGCCTCTGTCCTCCTCGGCCCTGGGCCCACCCTGGGCCGTCCCGGCGCCGCGGCGTGTCCCTCGGGGAGCCTGGCGGCTCCAGGCCCCGCCACTGCTTAGCCCCCAAGCGTCGCGTGTCCCCCGGGGCCCGAGCCCTGGCCCTGCGTGTGACCGGTGCACATGGCTGTGTGACGCTGGGCAGGCGCTGACCCTCTCTGGGCGTCAGCGTCCCCTCAGTCCACCGGGCTGTCTGCTCTGGGTGGCTCTGGGGCTCGGTGAGTAGGGAGAGCCGGGCCTTTCAGGTGCCCGCTGGACTCGCTGTGGGTCTGAGGACTTCTGCCCGCCTTCCGTCTTGCCCCCGCGGTCCGAGGCGTGGCATCTGGGGTCCTCCGCGGCGCCCCGAGAGCGTGTGTAGGTCTGTGCCCGTGTGAGCGCCGAGGTCCGTGGGTCGGCGGCGGCCATCTGCCTGCCCGGGGGCGGGAGGGTCTCCTGCTCTGTGAGCCGCCTGCTGGGTGGGCAGGGGAGGGAGGGCGCAGGGCCGCCTGAAGCTGACAGACAGAGGGGCGCAGCCCCGGGAGGGAGGACCCGCCCCTCGGTCCTGACAGCCCGCTCCTGCCCGCAGGGCTCCCAGCTGCGTCTGGCCGGCCGCTGCAGGCCGCTGTTGTGCTGGGCGCCGAGGAGCAGAGCCCGGAGGAGGCCGGCACCTCCCTGCCGGCCCAGCCACACCCCTGCTGGGTGGGGGTCTCCTGAGGCCACAAGCCCCCGGCCTTCAGGGGTGCGTGTCAGCTGTGGGAGGGTGCTGGACCCGCCTGGCCCACGCCACCCTGAGCTCATGCCTCCCCCTGCAGCTGTGTGCCCTCCCGGGCCGCGGCCCAGTCCTGGGCGACACCCCTGCGCAGACCTGTGGGCACCCGTCGCCGAGGCCGAGGGGGGCGGGGGGCAGGGTCCTGCGTCTTCCCTGCTGGCCTGGCCTGCGCTGTGGGCTGTGGCTGCCGGGCCCTGGGCCACGTGAGGCTGGGTCTGGGAGCGGGGCCGGCCCACGCACTTGCGTTGGAAGCCTGTGCCCGCCTCTGGCTACCTGGGTCCCTGGTGCCCCCGCGTCTGCCCCCGTCTCTTCGGGCTGGGCGCGGCCCTCGTGTGTCCTTGGCCCGCCCAGGCCCCCGTGCATCTCGGTGGCCCTGGTCCAGCCTCGCTGTCGCCCCCTGCAGTCGGCGCCTCGGGCGGCTGGAGTCGCCGACCCCTGGCGGGGAGTGCTGGGTCCGAGCCGGCAGCCAGGAGGCCCCTTGGCCCTCACACCCGCCAGGGCCTCCCCAAGCCCAGATCACCCCGGTTGGCCCGACGGGGCTCCATCCGGCGCTTGTGTCCGGCGCCCGTCACAGGCCGTGAGTCGCGTCTTCGGAAGCGAGCGGGGCGGGGGCTCTGCTTGCAGTGGCGTGTGGGGCTGTGTCGCTGCCGCCTGCGCCTCGGGCCTCGGGCTCCGTGGCGCCCACCGGGCCTCAGCTCTGTCTGCCGCCCCCCGGCCCGTCTGCTGCAGGACAGGAGCATGTGCCTCCAGCTCGTGGCCTCTCCCGGCGGGGTTGGGGGCAGCGCCACCCGCTGCGCTTCCCCTCCCGTTTCTGGGTGCCCGGAACAGGGCGGGAGGCCCCAGTGCCCTCGAAGGGGCTGGCGTCTGGGGGTCTGGGTGGCCCCACTCGGACTTGCGCCCCGGGTGAGGCCTGAGCCGCGTCCTGTGCAGGTTGGGGCGCAGAGGGGGGTCCCGTCTTCGTCAGCCACCTGCTCCTGGGCCCGACTTGCCCCGGTGACCCGCCACGTGCCTGCTGCCTGGACGTGCCCCCCGCCGGGCTGCTGTCTCCTGTTGCGCCTCGGGGTGCAGCTGAAAGGCCCACTTCAGGGGGGTGATGGCGTCGTTGCAGAAGCTTCTTCCCGCCTCCCTGGGCGCAGTCCGAGAGGCCCCCGGGCCTCCTGTGCGTCCCGTGGGCCGGGGAGCCGCGGGGCGGGCTGGGGCCTGGGCTGCTTCACCAGGTGAGGGTGACGTCTCGGTCTCCAGCTCCCGCGTTGTGGGGAGAACGGGGTGCGCCTGCTCATCTCCCGGCCGTTGGACTTGTGCCTTCGCCAGCTCCGGGGGACCCCCCTTGCCAAAGGGGTCTCCGTCTGCCCAGGCATCTTGGGGATTGCGTGGGAGAGAGCAAGCTGGCGGGGATGGGGCTCCCTGCCCGGGCGAGGGGCTCCTCCAGCCCACGGCCGTCCGCCCGGCCCAGGCCAGCTGCCGGGACGGGGCTCTGTCCCCCGGGCTGCTCCCGGGCATCTGAGCCCACCTTGGGGCACGGCAGGGCCGGGGTGCCGAGGCCCTCCTGGGGGGCCCGGCCCCGCCGTGCCCGAGCGTGACGGAGCCGAAGCGGCTGCCAGGCGGCGACTCCCACAAGCTGTGAGACAATCTGCTCGCTTCCTGCTGCAGCCGGCGCTGCGCGAGCCCAGCGTGGGACCGGCGCGTCCTCCGCGCGGGGAGGGCGCTGAGACCCCAGACTGGCGCCACCCCTCCCCGGAAACACCGCGGGCCTTCCCGCCGTCCCCGTGCCTCCTGCTGCTTCCTGCCCCTGATGTCAGGCGCAGCCCTGCCGCCCGCCAGCGGGGCCGGGGCCAGGCCCGGGGAGGGGCGGGCTGAGGGCAGACAGGCCTGGCAGGTCCCACGTCCACGCGCCCGAGGGCCTCGCCCTGGAGTCCCCACTGTCGCCGGCGAGCCGCCCAGCTTTGTTTGGGCCGGACAGACGGGCTGGCGAGGGCCGCGCTGCACTTGGCTCGTGCCCGTCGCGCACAGGGGCCCGGCTGGGCAGCCCCCGTGGTGGCGCTTCTGGCGACCTGCTCCTGCGGGGTCCCTCCCTCAGAGGCTGGAGACCACACTCTGCCCACCCGCGGGCTCTCGCGCCCTGCACCCCGAAATCTGCCCACGACGAGGGGGGGGGCCCCTGCCTGGGCGCATGAGTGCCCGCCTGGGCCTGGCGCAGGGTGTCTCCTGGGCCCCATCTCTGCCCTGGTGCCCAGGGGTGAGCAGGCTGCACTCCCCTACCCCCCGCGATTCTGGAGGTGGGGTGGGGCGCACCGCCTGGGGCAGTGGCTGTGCAGTGGGGGGAGAAGAGAGGGCATTCCCTGTCTCCTGGGGAGCCCCCGCGGCCCCCTTCTCTGCCACTTCGCTCGTGACCCCCCACCTCCCTCTGTGCTGCTCCTCAGGCCCTCGTGCACCCCAACTCTGCAGTCTTGCTCCCCTGACCGGAGCCCCAGTCCTGCGCCCCGAGGCCCCACGCGCAGCACTCCCGGGACCATTGTGGTGGAGACTGTGCCCCCGTGGGGTCAGGGGTGTCGGCTCTCCCTGGGGACTGGCTGGGGCACGGGTGGGGAAGGCCGGTCTGGGTTGTTGGTGGCCCCTGTGGCTCTTGGTTCAGCGGGGTCTCCCCAAAGCGCAGGTGGTGGCTCCCGAGGCGGCCCCGGGGCTCCCACCCTGCTCACCAAGTGCCATCCCCGGGTCTGCTTTGGGGGCGGGAGCCGCCCCAGCCTGGGCCCGTCCAGCTCTGCCCACAGCCTGCTGGCCGGGGCCGGCAGCGCAGGGTGGGTGGGCGGGCGGCGGCCGTGGCGAGGACGGGCTGTGCAGAGTTCGGCTCCCGCCTGCCCCCCTTGCCGACTGGGGTCTCCGGCACGTCCCCCGGCGTGGGAACGGGCCGGCGGCCCCTGTCTGGGCTGGTCGCTGGGGTGCAGCTGCGCGCCGAGCTGTCTCCCGCCCTCCTGCCTCCCACCTGCCCTGCCCTGAGCTGACACGCGGCGGGGCCGGGAGCTGGCGGCGTGGCCTGGGGGCCGTGGGCCTCGGGAGCCCGCTGAGCGCCCTGGCAGCAGATGGCCGGGTCCCCTGCTTGGGAGGGGGTGAGAGGCACCCCTCCTGCTTCTCCCCTCCGTCTGCCCACCCCTGCCCAGCACCCACTAGGCCTTTGGCCCCAGCTCTTCCTCCGGGCGGCTGAGACCGGTCCCTCGCCCGTGGCCGTGTGCCCTGCCAGCGGGCTGCTGAGGCCGGCTCTGCCCCTCTGCCAGGCAGAGCCCCCAGGCGCCGGCGGTTAGAGGGGCTGCCGGGGGGTCTTCCCGAGGCCCCAAGGCCAAGGGGGACTTCAGAGCTAGATGCGACGGCCACGCCCGGGCACACACCAGTGGGGTCCGCCCACTCTGGGGAGCCCGAGTCAGCCGGGGAAGGCCAGCGGGCGGCCTTGGGCCCTGAGGCGTCAGGACAGGGCCGTCCCGGCGGTGACCGTGGGTCGCCTGTGTCGGGGGGGCGTGTGCAGCCCCAACACTGGGGGCTGTGGGCAGTCCCCGGAAGCGGCCTGGTGTTTTCCGGACCCCTGAGGGGAACTGTTAGTCCCGATCCAGGTGGCCAGGGAAGCGCGCAGGCCCAGCCAGCAGAACTTGGGGCTCCCCGGTCCTCTCGTGTCCCCCCGGTGTTTTGCTCGCCAGGTGACCGAGGGCCTGCTGCGCCTGCACCGCCAGACCCTCTGGGCCGTTGTGGGCTTGGGGTGGTTTGACCTGGGACTGAGGGGCGCCCGGCCGGGGCTTGCTGGTTTTGCCCCGGGAGTGGGGCGGGGTTCAGGTCCCCACCCTCCCCTGAACCCCTGAAACTGGCTTTTCCCGCGGGAACAGCCTCAGCCTGGAGGCGCAGAGCTGCCCCAGACGGTGGGAGGCACAGCTGGGGTGCAGACCCAGCACCCGTCTTTGTGGCTGCTGGCCTGTCTGGGGATCGGGGGCACTGCTCCCTGTCCCCCAGGGCCGACGCGGGCCGGGAGGGGCTGCCCTGGACACTCCGAGGTTGAGCATGGTCTAGGGGTTCCTATGGAAAGGGCCTTGCTTGGAGCACAGCTGTGTCCCGCCCTTGGGGTCCCCCCGGTCCTTGGGGCCCCCCGCTGCCCCCCCACAGTGACACCGCGTGGTCCGACTCGCCGAGGCACCACGTCGGCGCCATCTCCGCGCCCACTGCCGGCGGGTATTTTGCTGGTCGCTTGCATGTGGCCGCTCGAGATGCCGGGGGACGAGGGGGGCCTCAGTGAAAGGGGGGCGGTGCCGGCTCCTGCTCGCCCCCCGGCCCCCCTGGGACAGCAGGCGCTTTTGTGGACACCTGCCCAGGTGTGCCTCCTGAGGCCCCCCTTGCCCTTTGTGTCCTGGGATGGGGCTGGGTCTGCAGTGCCGCTGGTGGGGTGCGGCAGTGGCCCCGCCTGCGCTGGTCCGAGCCGGCCACAGTGTACTGAGTCCAGGGCCGCTGGTTTGCCGGCCCCGGGGTCAGTTGAGGTGTCTGAGATGGGGCCTCTGGGAACCGGCCCTGCAGGCACTCAGGGTTCCTGTCCCCTAACCCTTGCTGGGCCTGGGCAGGCACTCGGGTAACCCCAAAGAGTGGGCGGGCGGGGGCGCTGCGCCAGGGCCGGGCGCCCCTCGGCCGCTCACCTGTGTCCCCCCTACAGGGTCCTCACTGAGCAGCGAGTCGTCCCCCGTGTCCTCCCCGGCCACCAACCACAGCTCCCCCGCCAGCACACCCAAGCGCGTGCCCATGGGCCCCATCATCGTGCCCCCCGGGGGCCACAGCGTCCCCAGCACGCCCCCCGTGGTCACCATCGCCCCGACCAAGACCGTCAACGGCGTGTGGCGCAGCGAGAGCCGGCAGGTGAGTCCTGGCGCGGCGAGGCGGAGCTGTGGGGTGGCCCCAGCGGGGGAGCGGGTTTGGGGTTCAGGTCTCCCCATCCCCTGCCCTGGCGCGCTCTGGCCCAAGCCCGTCCGCCGCAGAGGGGGAGGTCCGTGCGGAGGAGAAGCCGCCGCCAGCGCGGTTGGCGGGCCCCAGGCTGGGGGCCGGCAGCGCTTCCCCGAGGCCTCGCCCCTTGGCTGGACTCTCACAAGGGCCCTGTGGGCAGTGCTGGCCTCTTTAAAGGCCCCAGGGGGCCAGGACTTCAGCGCGGCTGGGGGTGACGGTCGCCTGTGACGCGCGTGCGGGGCGTCCCGTCGGCGCTCGGGCGAGGAAGAGGAGCAAGACGGCAGCCCACAGGCCAGGCCTGAGCTCCGCCCTGGGTCTGTCTAGCCCCCGCCCCTGCCTCGAGGGGGCTCCTGACGTGGGCGCGGTGGCAGGTCCCCGGAGGAGATGGCGGTGCCTGGGGGTGCTAATTACACTGCTGGGAAAGGGGGGGGCTGGGGCCCCCCAGCTCTGTTCCCCACTGGGGGCGGGAAGAGCTTCAGGACCCCCTGCTCAGCGCTCTGGGTCGGTCTGTTCACCCCGACCCCCGCCAAGGTGGGGGAGCCAGCGTCTCTCCTCAGAGGGGGCTCCCTGGGCAGCCCCTGTCCCATGGTTGCGGGAGCCCCAGGGGGAGTCTGACAACGGAGGTGGTTGTGGGCCAGGAGCCAACCCCCGTCCGAGGCGCCCTCCGCTGGCTGAGGCCCGCCGGGCCCCCTGGAGCAGCCAGCAGCCCAGGGTCCTTCACTCTGGGCGCAGGACAGGGATTGGCAGTGGCCGAGCCACTCCTGTCCTGGTTCGGGGGCGCCAAGGGGTCTTCACAGAGTTAGTCGCCGCCTCCAGAGGCCCGCAGCTCCCGGGTCGGCCTTTGTTCAGCCACCTGGCTCAAAGGCCCACCCTCTCCCTGCAGCGAGCCCAGCTGGGTCCTGGCGCACCGCAGGCTCCAGCCAGCTGGTGACGACCGCCAGCCACCATAGTCAGCCTTGTCCCCCTCCCCGCCCCCCCCCCCCGGAGTGGTGGTTCTGGAGGGACCCCGGGGGCTTGTTTGTAGACTCCTTCCCTCGAAGGCCTCCTTGGAGGGTCTTTGGTGCCTCAGAATACACAGTGACCCAGAGAGGGCCAGGTTGGGGCCCACCCGCCAGCTGGGGGGAAGGGGGCGGGGAGGGTGGATCCGGCGCATCAGCGGGCGGCTGCGCAGCGGAGAGTGTAATCCTGGGGGACACCCAACGAGACACTAGAGTGGGGTGGGGGGCTTGCCTGAAACCTGGGGCCCTCCCGCCACTGTAGGCTGGGGGGTGCAAGCAGAGCGTCCCCATGGTTCCCAGGTGCTGGGGTCTCAAAGGACCAGATGAAATGGAAAGGCGTGTGAAGTGAGAGCTGGGGGCGGGGTTGGGGGGAGCTGCCTGCCTGCCACCCGCTCTGCAGTCACCAGAGAAAGGAGGCACTCCCTCCCGCCTCCCCCTCCTCTCTCCCATGCCTCCAGCTGCGCTTGCAGCAGCCGCGCAGAAATCAAAAGCTGCCCCACAAATGCGCGCGTGTCTGTGTGTGTGTGCGTGTGTGTGTGCGCGCACACCAGGGATGGCGGAGCTGTCTGGGTGCCAGCTGGCAGCCCACCCCTGACCCCCCTACCAGGGCAGCCCTGCGTGCCCAGCACGCTGACCAAGGCTTGGCTGGACTCCAGCCGGAAGGGAGGCGCGTGGGCCGGGCTGCTGACCCCTCCTGCACCGCCCCTGCCGCCCGGCCGGAGGGGCCATCTGGCCCAGCCGTCTCAAGCTGGGCTTTGTTCCTGCCAGGGGAGAGGGGGCCTCTGGGGATGTCGCTGGGCCAGAGATGGCGCCCCCAGGGGCCCCCCACTGCCGCAGGCGGCAGACGCCAGGGCCAGCACGCGTGGCAGCAGGTGACCGCCCAGTTCGCCGAGCCGCCCCCCGAGGACTGTGCTGTCCTGGGGTCGCAGTTGACCCCCAGCTGCCCTGACCCCAGGCTCCAGGTCTGCACAGCCCACTCCCTGGGCCCGGGGCACAGTGCCTCCACCCTCCCGCGCTAATCCAGACCCGCTAGGAAAAGTGAGGGGTGCACAGGGAGGCTGTAGCCCACGTTGGGAGGGCCCTTCGGGCAGTGGCAGCCCCTGTGTGCCGTGCATCATGCAGCAACTGTACCCCACTTCTGCAGCTAACGGCCCCCCCACGACACTGAGCCGCTTCCCTGATTGGTGCATTTGACAGATGGGGAAATTGAGGCACAGCGTGGCAAGGGGACAGCTCTAGGCCTTCCCGCTAGACAGGCTCCGTCTCCTGAGGCGGGGCGCCTGCCCTGCTGCTCAGGGGGCGCGGGGATCCCGGCAGCCCTCCCCCACCCAGCCTCGGGGTGCGTGTCCCGCCCTTGACCCCTGCCGCGAACACCCCTTCTGGGGAGGGCTGGGCGGAGTTCGTGAACCCGCGAGGACCCCGCTGGGAGCGGGGGGCCACGCCGAGCACGAGGGAAGGAACAGATGCTGCTGCTCATTACAAATTCCAATCAGCGGCCCGTCTCCTTCAATTAATTATCGCTGATGTGTCTTCCGGAGGGCCGGGCGGCGGCGCCTGGCGGGCGGACGGGGCCGGGGCTCTGCTGGAGGGACAGCCACGGGGCCACTCCGACGCCTCTCGGCCCGCTTAGCGGTCGCTGCTTTCCCGTTTGGGGGCGCCTGGCCGCACGGTGGACACCCACGGATTTGGGATGGACAGGCCTACGTTTGTGCCTTGGGATGCCCCGGGTCCCAGCGCCAGGCCCCTCAGGATGCTCAAACTGGGGGACCATGTGACCCTGACCTCAGGCCCGTGTGGTCCTCAGCCAGGCCGAACGGGCTCACGCTGATGGAGCCCCCACTGGTGGTCTGGCGTGGGGCACATCCCTGCGTGATCCCGGAACTTGGCAGGGGTCCCCTTCCTGCCAGGCCCCAGTCTGCCCCCCCCCCCCCAGCCCCCACACCGCACATGAGGGCCCTTTGCCGGTCGAAGGCCCACAGCTGCTGCTCTGGCAGGTGCCAGGGCCACCCGGGGTTGGCGGGAGGCAGGCTTCACACTAGCCTGGGCCAGCACCGGCTTCTGGGGTGCCTGCCCGTTACCCCGCCCCCACCCTGGGCACTGGGAGCCCAGGTGTCGGCGACCAGCCCGGCACGGTGCCGCACAGTTGACACTTCCGCCCGGGCCGCTCTGTTCCACCTGCTGCCCTGCAGAGCGTGCTTCCTGGGGTGCCGGAACCAGGCTCCTCAGGCCCCAAGGCCGCAGCCGTGTGACCTGGGAGGGGTGTTTGTGAGGGGCCCTGCTCTGGGCCTCGTCCCCCATGGGCCTTGGCGAAGGCCCGTCCTCACCCTCTGCCTCCCACGTCACGTGGAACGCGTGTGGGGTAGAAAACGGGGGAGTGGCAGTTCCAGAACTCGTGCTAAATCTAAAGCTTTTCTGGAAATTGGGGCACTGTCCGGTGCCGGCCTTGGGCCCCCAACCCCTGTCGTCTCCAGCAGGACACCAGCTCTCGGGGCAGCAGCAGCGGGCGGGAGCGTCTCATCGTGGAGCCCCCACTGCCCCAGGAGAAGGGGGGCCCTGCCATCGCCTCCCACCTGCTCAGCACCCCCTACCCCTTCGGCATCTCGCCCAGCTCAGTCGTTCAGGACTCGCGCTTCCCACCGCTCAAGTAAGTCCCAGGATGGGGCTGCGGGGCATCGGGGTGGGGGGGTCCCCGGGGCCACCCAGGAACCAGCAGCCGCGCCTGCAGCCGGCGTGTGCACTGGCTGAGACCAGGGGCCCGCCAGGCAGCCGCTCGGCCCTGGGTGCGCCCTGTGGGCACCTGCTGTCTGCCCTCCGGGCTGGGGGTGGCCGCGCACAGCCTGCCCTGGCTTGCTGGGCTGGGCACACGGAGGCAGAGCAGCAGCACCCCCGTGCGTCCTGGGCCTCTGACCGGGGTCTGTCCCTGGAGACCCAGCCCTCCCCCACGCAGCTCCTTGTCCACCCGCAGCCTGCAGCGGCCCGTGCACCACGTGGTCGCGCCCAGCACGGTGACCGAGGACTACCTGAGGAGCTTCCGGCCCTACCACACCACGGAGGACCTCCGCATGTCCTCCCTGCCTCCCCTGGGCCTGGACCCGGCCACCGCCGCCGCCTACTACCACCCCAGCTACCTGGCCCCGCACCCCTTCCCCCACCCGGCCTTCAGGTGAGCGCCCGGCTGCTGTGCGGCTGCCCCCGCCCCAGGTCACCCAGGAGTCTGCCCCGCCCCGGTTTCCGCGGCTGCTCGAGAGCAGGGCCGGGCGCTGGGAGGGTCGCACTTTGCACTGGCCCGCTCACCAGGCCCTGTCCCCCGCACAGGATGGACGACTCCTACTGCCTGTCAGCCCTGCGGTCCCCCTTCTACCCCATCCCCACCCCGGGCTCCCTGCCCCCGCTGCACCCATCGGCCATGCACCTGCACCTGTCCGGCGTGCGCTACCCGCCCGAGCTGGCCCACTCCTCGCTGGCGGCGCTGCACTCCGAGCGGATGTCCAGCCTGAGCGCCGAGAGGTGAGCACCGGGCGGGCGCTCAGCGGGTCTGTCCGCAGCCGGCTGGCCGCCTCCTGGCTCTCGTCGCTGCTAGAGCGTGGGGGCCGCCCAGAGAGGCCCCAGGCTCGGTGTCGTCCTGGTTCCCGGCCTCTGCAGCCGCAAACCTGCTGCCGCCCCCCAGGCTGCAGATGGACGAGGAGCTGCGGCGGGAGCGCGAGCGCGAGGCTGACCGCGAGCGCGAGAAGGAGCGCGAGCAGCGCGAGAAGGAGCGCGAGCGCGAGAAGGAGCTGGAGCGGGAGCGCGAGCGCGAGCGGGAGCGTGAGCGGGAGCGGGAGCTGGAGCGCCAGCGGGAGCAGCGCGCGCGCGAGAAGGAGCTGCTGGCCGCCAAGGCCCTGGAGCCGGCCTTCCTGCCTGTGGCCGAGCTGCACGGGCTGCGCCACGCCGAGGACCGGGCCAAGCCCGCGGAGCAGCTGACCCCCACCCGAGCAGGTAGCTGGTCCGCGCGCCGCTGGGGCTGGGGCTGGGGCGGGATGGCTGGGTGCGCTCCGCCCTGAGCGCGTCCCCACCTCGGACTCGCGGCTGCCGAGGCAGCCTGGCCCCGCCCCGCCGGCCCGCACTGGCCCTGCTCGGTGGCCCTGCTCGGTGTCCCTACCCGGCCACGCTGCACGCCGGGCGCAGCGTGAGTCCTGCTGCTTCGAGCCCAGGGTGGAGAGCAGGGCGCGCGTCTGCTCCCCAGGCCGGTGCTCACGCCCGCTCGGCGACCTTTGTCCCCCCAGAGAAGCTGAAGGACGCCAGCCTGCAGGCGCCCAAGCCCGTGCAGCACCCCCTGCACCCGGCGCCCGCCCCGCACCACGCGGTGCCCGGCCTGCTCTCCAACCACAGCCTCTTCTCGCTGCCGGGCAGCGGCGCCGCCACGGCCCTGCTCATCCAGCGCACCAACGAGGAGGAGAAGTGGCTGGCGCGGCAGCGGCGGCTGCGCCAGGAGAAGGAGGACCGCCAGTCGCAGGTGTCTGAGTTCCGGCAGCAGGTCCTGGAGCAGCACCTGGACATGGGCCGGCCCCCCGCGCCCCCCGAGGCGGAGCACAGGCCCGAGAGCGCCAGGTAGGCCGGCGGCCGGGGGCTCGCAGGGGCAACGGCCCGGAGCCTTTCCTTGGGGGTTTGGCTTCTCACGCCCTCTGCTTCGAGCCCGACGACGGGTGCGGCCCGTCAGCCTTCGGTTTAGTCTGTCGCCTCTGTAGTCACGAAACACACAGAGCCCTCCCTCTCACCCCATCGCGACACATTCCTCGAGGGAAAACTGCAGTTTCTGGGGTGCCAGTCTCGGGGCCGCAGCGCCCCCTTCTTCAGCCCTCTGCCTCCTCGCCACACCTGAGGGGCCAGGCCTCGGGCCACGGTGCTGCTCCCTGCCCTGCGCGCGCCCCTCGCTCTGCGGCTCTGGGAGCGTCTGTCGCCCCATCCACAGCGCTGTCTCGGGCCAGGCCCCGCCGCCCGCCGCCCCCCGCCCCCAGCCCTCGCTGGCCTCTGGGTCTCGTGGGGTCCTGGGCTTGGCTGGCCGACCGGCAGCTCTGTTCTGCGTACACTGCTGAGGGGGCTGGGGGAGACTGTTGTGACGGGGTGACCTGTAGCCAGGCCCCCGCTGAGGCTGACTGGGGACCAGCCATCACACCAAAATCTGGGTGCTCTGCGGGGGGACCCCAGTGTGGGTGTGGTGGGGAGGAGGGTCCACACAGTGGCTGGGGCCTGCTTGGCCCCAGAGCAGGGAGAACTTGCAGTTCTGGGGGCCCTTTGGGCTCTGTGCCTAGTGCGGCCGTGAGGCCGACTCTGCTCGTGGGGCCGTTCACGGCCCCGTGTGTGGCGATGGGCCCTTTTATCTCCCTCCTCGAGTGGAGGAGAGCTGGGCGCACCCTCGCTGCCCCTGGCGGCGTGGGGCTGCCCCTGCACAGCAGGTCGGCTGGGCACAGTGCCCAGGCAGCAGGCCCTGCAGGCCTTTGGGCCCTGGGGGCGATGGCATCAGCCCGGGCCTGGACGCACGGAAGGCGTCGCGCTCACGGCTGCCAGAGGAGGAAAGCGGGGCCCGTCAGGGCCCCGTCCTGTCCTCTGCCAGGCGGGGGCCGCGCCCTTGGCGCCCATCCTCCATGGGCCTCCTGGGGGCGAGAGCCTGTCCCGACAGCCAGCAGCTGGGGCACCGCGGGGCGGAACTAGTGAGGCGGATGGAGGGCCCTGCTCCGGGCCTCCCGCCCTATGGAGTGGCCGGGTGCCGCCTGCGCACCCAGCTCTGACTCCCGAGGGTGGTCAGGCCGCTGGAGAGCTGCCCAGGCCCCCAGGTCCTGCTCTCACGCCGGGCTGGTCTGCTCACTCCCTAGGCCGGCACCGACCCGTCACGAGCCAGGCGGCCGGGAGCCCCCGCAGCACTTCGGCGGGCCCCCGCCCCTCATCTCACCCAAGCCCCAGCACCACGCCGTGCCCACGGCGCTCTGGAACCCAGTGTCCCTGATGGACAGCACCCTGGAGACTCGGCGGGCCCCCGAGAGCCACCCCCTGCACGGCCACCCGGCCCCGCTGGAGCCGAGCCGCCCGGCCGCCGTGCCCCTGGTGAAGGCGGAGCGGGTTTACTGCCCGGAGAAGTCGGACGAGGCTCCCCGGAAGCGTGAGGCCGCGCCCCTGGACAAGTACCCACCGCCCACCCGGGAGGCAGGGAGCCTGGAGCAGCAGGCCTTCCCCCACGGGCCCGGGCCCTTCCTGGCTGAGCTCGAGAAGTCCACCCAGACCCTCCTGGGCCAGCCGCGGGCCTCCCTCACGCAACCGGCCCCCTTCGGGGAGCTCGGCGGGGCCCTGAAGCCAGGCTCGCCCTACCGCCCCCCGGCGCCTCGGGGCCCCGACCCCGCCTACATCTTCGACGAGCTCCTGCAGCAGCGGCGGAGGCTGGTCAGCAAGCTGGACCTGGAGGAGCGCAGGCGGCGAGAGGCCCGGGAGAAAGGTGGGTCCTGGGTGGCCCGGCCCGGCCCGGCCCTTCCGTCCTGCGCCTGCTTCCAGGGCTGCTGGCTCTGCTGCCGCCCGGCGCCCGCAGAGGGCAGTGGAGCAGCGTCTGCAACACGCAACACGCACGACTGGGGGTGATACAGGCCCAGCCGACGGGTGGGGCTGCCGCGGCGCCACCGCAGGAGACAGGGCGCTAGGTCTGGGGGCGCAGGGGCCCGGGCAACAGCGCTGGGTCCCCAGAGAGCCCAGGAGGACAGGAGCGGGGTGAGAGCAACAGTCCCCCCCTGCACCCACCAGCCAGGCGGGGGCAGGGCTCCAGTCTCTCCCGTGTGGCCCTGACCTCTCCTGGGGTCCAGACTAGGCCAGACTGAGGGCCCAGGGAGGCCTTTTTCCCGACACCTCGTGAAAGGAGAGGTGCCCCCAGTTCTGTGCCGGCCCTGCCTGCAAGGGCCCGCGACCCGGGCCTCGGTCTCAGGCCCAGGTGGCCACAGCAGACGGGCGCAGATGTGCGGTCAGCCCAGCCTGCCGTGGACGCGGCCCCTGGGGGCCTGGGTCAGCGGCAGCCTCCCTTCCTGGGGGCCTGTGCGCCGCGAGGCGGACTAGCGCGGTGCCCCTGGGCTGGGAGGGAGCAGGATGGCGGCTCTGCGCCCGGCCGAACCTGCCCCTTGCCGCCCGCAGGGTACTACTACGACCTGGACGACTCCTACGACGAGAGCGACGAGGAGGAGGTCAGGGCCCACCTCCGCTGCGTGGCCGAGCAGCCGCCCCTCAAGCTGGACACGTCCTCCGAGGTATCGGGGGCTCCTCGGCTGCCCGGCTGGCCTGTCCCGCCCTGGCTGGGCCCCACAGCCGGCCAAGGACCCCGGGAGGGCCTGGGGCAGTGGACGTGCCGCTGCCGGCCGTGTCAAACGCCTTTGTTCTCTTTCTCAATCTAGAAGCTAGAGTTTTTGCAACTTTTTGGCTTGACCACCCAACAGCAGAAGGAGGAACTGCTGAGCCAGAAGCGGCGGAAGCGGCGGCGGATGCTGAGAGAGAGAAGCCCGTCGCCCCCGACGGTCCTGAGCAAGCGGCAGACGCCCTCGCCCAGACTGGCGCTGTCCACCCGCTACAGTCCCGACGAGATGAACAGCAGCCCCAACTTTGAGGAGAAGAAGAAGTTCCTGACCATCTTCAACCTCACGCACATCAGCGCGGAGAAGAGGAGAGGTGAGGCCTGGCCGGGCCCGGTCCCCCGCCCGAGACCCGTCGCCTCTTCGGAGGCCTGCTGGCTTGAGTCCGGTGAGGGGCGCCTGCTTCCTCAGACCCCGAAGCGCCGTGTGCACGGCGGCTGTTCTTGCCCCCTGCCGCATGTCCCCGCGCCCGAGGCGGCGGTCTGGGGACCCCTGGGCTGCTCCTGGGACCGGTGCCCAGGTTCCAGAGGGCGAGGCCCCCTCTCGCTGGCTGCCGGCCGGGCCCACCGGCGCGTTCTGAGGGCGAGTGGCTTAGGGTGGTCTCTGGCCGCCGGGCGAAGCCAACCTTCGTTGCAAGTAGGCCGCGTGCCCTGGAGGATGCCTCCGGATCAGTGTGCCTCGGGGCTGTCTGGGGCTGTTCTCTTGCAGAACCGTTCTGGAAGCATTCGCTGCCTTAGTCTGCCCCCCGGGCTTAGCGCCGGGACATAGTCCCCATGGGAATGGCCCTCTCTGGGCTGCGCCCTTGCTCCGGCCCCTCCCCCCAGAAACCGGGCCTGGTCCAGAAGCCGAAAGTGCTTGGTCAGTTCGACGCTTCCGCTTGCGCAGGTCGGGGCCGTGGCCCCCTCTTCGTCTGTGATCCACAGGTCCAAGCGGTGCTTCCCCTTTCGAGGACAGCAGGGTGCGATCGCACCCAGACCCTCGGAGGCGCGGTCTCCGGACAGCATCTTCCCCCCGTTTCCCCTAGAGGGCGCCGCTGCGGCGTGGCCCTTCCGGTCCCATCATGGGCGGCGCCCCACGCCCGGGTGTGCATTCCCTGCCCGCGAGTGGCAGCCACGGGGGCCTCCTGGCGAGTCAGGGGCCGCGGTCAGAGCTGGCCTGGCAGCAGTGAGGGATCGTCAGCTGTGTCCTTGTTGGACCAATTTTTGGGGGGGTCTCTTAAACGGAAATACATCCTGAGGCATCATCTCAGCAGGTGGTGGCCATGCAGCGCAGCTGCTCTTGGCGTGCGGCTCAGACGTGACGAGGCGGCCGCTGCTCCCTGGGGCCTGGCCGGCGTTCGCCCGCCCCTCGCAGGGGGCGCCGCTGTGCTAACCGAGGCTGCTTTCCCATAGACAAGGAGAGGCTTGTTGAGATGCTGCATGCCAGGAAGCAGAAGGCCCCGTCGGCAGCAGCGGCAGACTCGCTCAGGACCTCTGCGAGGGACAGTCCCGCCGGCTCCCTGAGCGGTAAGGCCCGGCGGCCCCTCCGCAGCCGCTCGTGCCACGCCGCCCCTTCCTCCTCAGTCTTTCCTGCGACGGCGCTTCCTCTGCTTCTCTCCTCAACTTTCTGCACAGCGCTCAGGAGCGTCTGCTCGGGACAGGAGCGGGCGTCGGGCTCGAGGGGTGGGCCTGGCTTCCAGAGAGGCCGGGGTCAGTGGAATTGGGGTGTCCGTCAGTCTGGGGCCTGCGCCCATCTGCCCCTGCTGGCACTCTCGTCCCCGCGTCGCTCTTGCTCCTTGTGCCTTCCTGGCCTCTCCTCGCCCGCCGTCACATCTTCCCTCTTACGGCTTCGGCCGCGCCGCGGAGTGCAGCGGGAGAGCGAGTTCTCTGCTCCTAACCCGGGGCTTTCTTGGCGGGCTCCTGGCTTCCTGCCTTCTTGGATGACCTGAAACGACTTGCTTCTTTCTTCAGCTTCTTCTTCTTCTCAGAGGGCTTCTTGGGGCCTTTCGAGGACGGACTGGTGCCAGCGCCCTGTGTGGGAGCACGCGGGGCACGCCGCCTCCCAGAGACGCGACCGGCCGGCCCTCGCCGGTCTGTAGGTGCAGGGCCCGAGGTCAGGCCTGCCGGTCACGCTCAGCTCACTGTTTCCTCACTTTTGTCTCTGAAAGAGCCAGCCACGCAGCAAGCCTCTCTGGACGCCGAGAAGCCTGTGGGCGTCGCCGCCTCCCTGTCTGACGTCCCGAAGGCCGCGGAGCCGGGGAGACCGGAGCTCCTCCGGCCGCAGGAGCCAGCGCTGGCCAGCGTTGAGAAGGCCCGGCTCGGCGAGGCCCCCGGGGGCAGGAAGAGCCTGAGCATGCTTCACTACATCCAGGGCCCGGCGCCCAAGGACGCGGCCGCACCGCTGCCACACAGCGCCAACGGGAAGAGCAAGCCGTGGGAGCCCTTCATGGCGGAGGAGTTTGCCCACCAGTTCCATGAATCCGTGCTGCAGTCCACACAGAAGGCCCTGCAGAAGCACAAAGGTGAGGGGGCGCCGCTGGGCTGCGGACCAGGCTTTGGGGAGCCCCGCCCCAGTGGGGCCCGGCGAGGCCCCCCCAGTCCGGCCTGAAGCCTCCCCGTGCCCTGAGGCCGGGACCTGGGAGCATGGCCCCCAGCACTGCGTGGCGAGCTCACACCGGCTCCCCAGGTTCACTTCCCTGGACACTGAGGGGGGGGGGCGCTGCATGTGCTCCCACCCACGAGGCAGCACAGCCGACCGGCATCGCCAGGCCCAGCGGGCATCAGGCCCGCCTGCGTGAGCGCCAGCGGCTGCTTTAAGCCTTACCCACACTGAGATGCCCAGCGCGCCAGCCCTAGAGCCAGCTCGGCACGAGCGGCCGGGCGTGTGGGCCCAACGTGGCCTCAGCAGTGTCTCTGACGGGGTGCGGGCGACGGGGTTTTGTAGTGACTAAGAACCAACCCCGGGTCAGAGGGCGTGCTCTAGAGGCGCCTGTCGCAGCTCAGACAGGGCTGTTTCCACCAACACCGTGTGGCCACACGAGCAGGTCACGCGCACCCCACAGGGGCTTCTCTGTGGCCTGGGGAGCGTCTCTCCTGCCTCGTTCCATCTCCGCCCTCACACTTGCCCTGCCAGGCCGGGGCCAGAGCCCAGTGAGTGCGCCAGGCTCAGTGCCAGCTCTGCAGACCCACTGGCTGCCCGGGGAGGGGTGCCCGGGCCCCCAGCCCGCCGAGGTCCCTGGGGATGGAGGAGGCTCTGTCCAAACTGACCCAGAGTCAGCCTGGGAGGGCGGAGGCCCGTCTGCTTCCCGCGGGGCGTCTCCCCACCGGGGCCCAGGCCGCCCGCCGCTCCAGACCGCATCAGACCGCCCCGCAGCAGGGCGCCCGCCCGCGTCCCGCAGCCCCCACAGCGCCCCCTCCCTGCAGGGAACATAGCCGTGCTGTCCGCGGAGCAGAACCACAAGGTGGACGCGTCCGTCCACTACAACATTCCCGAGCTGCAGTCCTCGAGCCGGCTGCCCCCGGCCCAGCACAACGGCCAGCCGGAGCCCTCGGCGGGGAGGAAGGGCCCCCTCCCGCAGGAGACGGACCCCGACTCGGAAGACGACGACGACGACGGAGATGGAGACGACGACGACGAGGCGCCCCCCCGGCGCAAGTGGCAAGGGATTGAGGCCATTTTTGAGGCTTACCAGGAGCACATAGAAGGTACATGGGGAGCGCAGCGGGGGGCCAAGTGTAGGTTACCTCGTCGTGTGCCCGCCTGCCCGCGCAGGGAGCCCGGTGACACGGTTCCCGAAGGCGCCCCTTGGCTGGACAGAGCCGCACGCTGGGAAGGTGCCGCTGGGTTGGGGGGCTGCCCCTGGAGCCGCCAGCTCACGGGCCCCGGGCCCCGAGCCACCTCCAGACTCATTCGTGATGTGTCGTGAAGCGTTTATTGCGCTGTAAAACCAGAGGGGCACGCTAGTGAGAGGCCCACGGCCAGCATGTCCGCCTAGGCTGCTCCCTCCAGAATGCCCCCACAGTCCACACACGGTGCCCGAACAGGTCTGGCACCTTGCTGGGGGAGGTCATCCTCGACCCCAGGGCAGGGTGACGGGGTCATCAGGACCTTTGGCTGCGCTCCGCCCCGGAAGTCGCCACTGCGGGCTCCGGAGAGGTGTAGCTTCGCCCCCCGCCCCGCGGCAACTAACCTGGCGTTGGGGGGTTCACCGTGGGGCACGCGGCATCCTCACAAGCGCCGTGTCGCCACTGCTCTCCCCTTCCCAGAGAGGCAGGGGCTCGGCTGGCCTCGCACCTTGGCGCCCCGTGAAGCTCAGCAGCCCCTCGCTAGTTCCACCCAGAGTCCGTGACAAGTCGGCAGGTCTGGGGGAAGCTGACATCTTTGGCAGCGAGGCCGCTCTGTGTGCAAACACGGCTTACGGCTAGTTCTCGGCGCTACCGCTAGTCCGGGCCTTCTCAGGGGAGGTCTTCCCTGTGGGTTCCGGCCGCCCTCGCCCCCAGGCCCGGGCCCTCCCGGGTGCGGCTGTCCTCTGCTCGCCGAGACAGCGCATATCCCGCACGGCAGTGTCCCGACGTGTGGCCTGCCAAGTGGCGGCAGGCGGGTCTCTGCCGTGAGCAGCAGGCCCGGCGTCTCTGGGAGCGGGAGACAGCCGAGTTTGAACATCTAAGTTGAGCAGCTTAAGTGCAAGTGAAACCCACTTTACCGACTTGTGCTGCTTCCCCCCCAGTCTGCGTCGTCCCTTCAGACGTCACGCCACCTTTCAGGTCTAGCTCGTCTTTGCGCCCACGGCGGCACGTACTGGGCAGTGGGCCTTTCCGAGGGCAGCCCAGGAGGCCGGGGCTGCAAGAGCAAGCGCACCAGGGCTGCGCCCCGCCTCCCGGAGCCTAACAGCTGTGCGGTCTTTGCAGAGCAAAACCTGGAGCGGCAGGTGTTGCAGACGCAGTGCCGGCGGCTGGAGGCCCAGCACTACAGCCTGAGCCTGACGGCGGAGCAGCTCTCGCACAGCATGGCGGTGAGTGCAGCCGACGGCGGACGTGAGGGGAAGCTGCCCTGAGACGGCCAGACACTCTGTCCGTGTTGGGGACAGGCAGGCAGCAGCGGAGTGGGGGTCAGGCGGGGTGGCGGCAGCGGGGCCTGCGCGGGCCCCACAGCACATGTGGGCGCTCATGAAGCAGCACCGTGTCAGGGCACAGGAAAAGTGACACTGGGCCAGCTGCATGGTGACAAAGTCCCTTCCCTTTCTCTCCTCCTCCCCTCCATCTGCGACTCTCCCGGCCGCCCACCCCGCAGGAGCTGAGAAGCCAGAAGCAGAAGATTGTGTCGGAAAGGGAGCGGCTCCAGGCAGAACTGGATCACTTACGGAAGTGCCTTGCGTTGCCTGCAATGCACTGGCCTAGGGGTTACTTTAAGGGATACCCCAGGTGACGGTTTCCCTTGCACTAGGCTGAACCTATAGTATAGAAATATTCTCTATTTTATTACCTTGAATATTTAATATTTTTCACTTGGAGGTTTGAAGCTTACAGAAACGAGAATGTGCCATGCATGAAGCAGACGATTCCAGGCTCCAGAAAAAAGGGGCTCACCAGGCTCCGCGCTGCCGCCCCTCCAAGCCCGGCGCAGCCCCCGCAGGCCCCTCCTCCTCCTCGAAGCGGTTTTCTTCTTCCCGCATTTTTCCTCCCCTGGAAAGGAAGGCTCCGTCACCAACACTAAGGTCGTCATCGGCAGCCCGGGGTGCCCGCGCCCCCGCCCCCCACGGGCGCCTGAGGCCCGGGCTGGCTTCCCTCAGTCCCTGCTGCAAGATCTCCCTCGGGCCCCGAGTCACAGGCGCACCAGGCAACAGCACCACGCCTCTCCCAGAGCCTCGTCCCCGGAAGGGCGCTTACGCGAAGACAGCACGCGACGACCGAAGGAGCCTCCTCACCGCGCGAGGGGCTGTAGCGCGGGCACCTGCGCCCTCGCCCGCCGGTCGTGCCGCAGCGGGCGCCATTTTCATACACGCGTACATTTTGAGAGAAAAGTCAAAGGTGCTTCAGCCTTGTACTGTGTATATATATTAAAAAAACAAAGTTTTGTATGTTTTTATTACTTTAATTATTGTTATAAAAAGCCTGCCATTTTTAATATGTGGTTTGGGGGGTTTTTGTTTGTTTGTTTTCCTGTTTAGGGGTTTTGTTTCTTTTTTGTTTTTGTTTTCCTGGGCAAAAAAAAAAAAAACACCCTTGCTTTTAGTGTTTGTACTGCTGCTGGTCAGGACATGAAAATATTGAAGTGTTTTTAAAAATTAAAGAAAAAGAAAACTTAAAAGAGCTTGCCACTGGCGCCTATGCGATCACTTCATTTTTGAGTTGCACCAGGAAATGCAGGAAGCCATGCCTTACCTCCTCCCGCCCGCCCGCCGGCAGGGAGGCTCACCACGGACGCGAGGGCGGGCTCCAGAGGCAGGGCAGCGGGAAACCAGTCCTAGGGCCGGGCGCAGTGCAGACGAGCCTCGGCCAGGCCTCAGTGGAGCAGCCCTCTGAGCGGACCACCTGCTCCCACGCTCCCGCGACCAGCTGTCTGCCCTGGCCGGGTGACAGCTCCTCAGGCAGGGGGATGCGCCTTGAGAGGTGTCCCTGGCCCAAAGGGGCCTGGCGGGGAGGGGGCAGGAGAGGAGGCCCAGCCACACGCCCCTTCCCCTCTGGCCAGGCCAGGGGCGCTGGCTGACCTTGATGAAGGCTACTCACTGTGACCGGTGGCTGTGCCCTCAGCCCCAGACCTTAGCTGTGCAGAACAGCTTGCTGGCAGATGGCCTTGTGTCGCTTTATCTGTTCCCACAGTTTGCTTTGTATGTCTGCCAAGAACCTTCCAGTTATTAGCAAACTCAGACAAAAAGTACCGCCAGTATTATCAGCAGTCAACAAGCGCCTTCCTCTCCACAGAAATGACTTGAAGAACTAGGGCTGTTCTGTGGGCCTCCTCCCCTGCAGAGACAGAACACGTTCCACAGGTGGGGGCCAGTGCAGAGAGGGGCTGTCCTGCCAACAGGGCAAATGACCGGGAACTTTCTCGAGGTAGAAGGTGCCGCCTCTGGTCTGCAGGCGTCAGAGTCTCACCTTGGCACTCCCTCCCGGCCCTCTTCCACCACAAACCCCTGCATGCTTTGTGCCCTCGGCTGAAACACCCAGTAACCTGATGAGCTAGAGGGCGAGAGCACAGGCCCAGCCCTGGCCGGCCGAGGGCCGCGTTGGGTTTCAGTCCCAGGAGGATGGGACGAGGGTCTGCCACACCTTACTGGGAGGTGGCTGCCAGTCATTTACCACACAAAATACCACCGTCCCTCTGTCCCCCACCCCCCACTGGTGTGGGGGCTTTGACTATTCCTGGGCTCAAGAAGTAAGACGACAATCAGACTAAACATTAAGGCAGCGTGAGTACCACGAAAGGTAAGCAAGCCTCTGCCAACAAGCCCGGCCCTGAGACCCAGCACCTGGCCTGGTCTTGGCTTTCCCTCCGACACGTGTATCATTTGCACGCACTTGCGTTCAGAGGTCCTGAAGGCGGATGCTCGCATCTGAGTCTCCAGTGTGGGCCTGACACAGCAGATGTGAGCACTGAAGCTGTGTTGAGCTAGTCCCTGGAGCCTCAAAGTGGAAATCCAGCAGGGCACCCTGTTTTTGCTCTAGAACAGGTGGCGCAGCCTTCGTGTCAGTATTCCCATGGAGACCTCAGTCCTTGGCGACCTCGTGTCTTCCGGCCACACCTGGGGAGAGGAGACACTGCTGCTCTGTCCTCGGAAGGGGCTTCCCAGCCTAGGGGCGCGGCCACAGCCCGGGTGGGTGTGCAGCCCCCAGGTAATCAGGCCGTTAGCTACGATCCGGAAAGCGCTCCCTAAACCCGGCACTGCCGCCTGCTCACCGGAAAGTGATTTCATGTAGGGAGGGGCCAAACTGACATCCCAAGTGTCGTGCTCCCGAGCCACTGTCTCAGTAAAGGACCAAGACAGGGTCATTCCACGTGGCACTAATAGCCTAGTAGGCGGCGCCCTCACGGGGACCCAGCAGCCCACCCTCGGCAGCAGGTAGGGACGCGGGGAGCCCGCCCGTACTCGGGACGGGCCCAGCGCACACAGCGCTGCCAGACCTCAAACCAAGTGGAGCAGCAAAGCCAAGACCCCTTTCCCTCGACCGTGTGTTTGAAAGTGTAGAGGATTCCAAGGACCCGCCACCAGATGGAGACAGTCAGCGCGAGCCGACCCTGTTCCTTAGTGTACAGCAGCCATTTAGCGCCCCGCGTGCTCTCACGTAACCGAGCTAGTGACGTCCCTACTACTTCCAGTAGCCTGTCCCCGACGCTGACCCAGCACTTCACTCTGAGCTCCTTATCTCTGCCTTGACACGACACCACGCTCGTTGGCTGTGTCTGCCGCACGCGCCTGCGCCGAGCGGCAGGAGCAGAGAGCGCGCGCGGGAGGGAGAGGAACGGTGCCTCGGTCACTCGGGGGGCAGTTTAGATGCTGTGAAATTAAACCTGTTCTAAGTGTACTTGTTTGGTTTAACTGTATTGTAATATTATTTGCTGACTGTAGGAATTAGGTATTTATGACTATATTGCTGTAATTTTTGACAACATCCAAAAAATAAAATCTTCCTAAATCATGTTCACAGGAAAATCTTTTTTGCGTCATAACAAGTTGGCTCCACTCCCCCAAGAAAAAAGGGCGCAGCGTTACGGCTTCACAGGGGGACTGCTACGACAGGTTCAACTGTAGCCACCAGAGTTTTAAGGTAAAAGGCCCAAGGGGTGAGACCTGAACTCCTGACCCTCCTCAGTGAGCCCACATTATGCTGCTGCTTCCCAAATCGGTCTGAAGGTTACGGAAACAAAAAGGCCACACGACCGTCCCTGGAAGCCAACCCTCTGACGGCCGCCTCTGGGGCAGACGGGACTGCGGCCCTCAGGGTGCTGCCCGTGGGGCCAGCTGCCTGCAGAGAGCTGGGCAGAGGGCAGACCGGGAAGCTGTCCCGAGCGCGGGCCGCGTAGCCTGGGGCACCATGCCCGCACGCCCTCCCCGCAGCCAGCTACCCCCGCTGCCAGTTACCGTGTCTCCTCTCGAGGCGCCCGCCCCACTGAATGCGGCGCCGCAGCTGCGCCAAGCCTGCCCGCCGTGACCGCACAGGCGTCTCTTCGGCCTCCCTGCCTGTGCAGGCGTTTTCTCCTTTCCTCTCTTGGTGCGAAAACCTGCCCTCTTGGGCATAACTAGAAAAAAAGAAAAAGAATGTGGAATCCCAAGACAATACAATTGAAACCTTTTCCGAACAGAACTTCACCCTTACCTGTAACCATCTCTCCCTGAATCCATCCAGACTCTCCTTCCCGGGCTGGTGTCCTGACCAGGGGTAGCCCCGGCAGCCCGCGCCGGAGGCGGCCGAGAACGCGGCCAGAGCGGGCCTGAAGCAGACGCCCGGAGCCCGCGCGGCCTGAGGCCACCTTGCCCGTGGGGCTCGGCCCTTCTGCGCGGGAGTGACCCTGAGAAAACCCAACAGAGATGCTGGTTGATCTGTCTTTATTGTGCACAGGGCTTAGGCAGGTGGCCACTCACCAGCTGGCCCGCTCTCTGCAAGCGACTGCAGGCCATTCTAGACCCAGCCCAGGAGGCCAGGGAGGCAGGAAAAGCTCTCAGCCGCCCCGTGCGTCTTTCGACAGCAGCACTGAGCACTCACCCACGAGGCTGCTCTTGAGGAGACCCGGGGCTCCACTAGAGAGAATACTGTTTGGCTTTTTTCCTTCCCCCCAAAAAGAACAGTTGCTTTCCACAGACAGATGTGGAACTAACGAGCGTCTCGACAAACAAGCACAGAAAAGGCTGCTTTCCCACAACGTCATGAAGGACTTCCTGCTGCAGCCGTTTTCCGCACATTAGAAGTTGGTTCTAGAACTCCGGAAGGGCGGGCCCTCCGTGGTGCCCTGGTGCTCTCACCGCCCGCCAGACGCCAGGCCCGCCGAGGCCGGGCCTTCCCTAGAAGTCCTGGGACTGGGCGTGCTCGGAAGGCTGCAGGCTGGTGCGGAGCTTATACATGTGGTTGAGCGCCTGTGTGAGGAAAGCCCCGCTGGTGTTGATCTCCATCAAGGTCAAGTTGTCCAGCTAAAACACAAGAGACAGACTAGGTAGCCGCAGTTTTTGAATTTGAGAAAAAAGATGTGCTGAATAAAAATAAGAAAACAAAGCCTGAAAAATAAGGCAGTGCGCACAGCACGGCGTCTGGAGGCGACAGCCTCGGCCCCCGGCGCCTGCACCCCTGGCCACGCTACGGCTCTCGGGGCGCGGGCAGCACCCACCTTGGCGTGCGCCTCCTGCTGCCTCACGAAGCTGTCGGCAGACACGCGCAGCTTGGCGATGCGAGTGTCCCACGTGTCCTTGATCAGGGTCCGGATCTCGTCTGCTTTCGGGATGTTGTCTGAAGCACTAAAGGAAGCAAGAAGCGACTTAAGTCCCACAGGGTGGCTCTCGGTCACCTGCGGCCCGGCCAGTTGGGCGGCGGTTGACACGGCCTGGAGGGAGGCCACGCTGTTCCAGACTCAAAGTCTGCTTCACTTCGTTTGCAATTTTAAGCTGTGAGGCCTTCTCGCAGCGAAGCCTGGTGCGGGCAGCCAGCGACCGGCCCCCGGCGCCCAGCAGAGCGCGGGGGCTCCGTCTCCGCAGAAGGCCGCCTCCTGGAGCCGCTCTAAGTGGGACGTCCTCGCTCCCCGCAGAACGGGCCTCCGAGCCGCCGCTCCGTGCCGCCTGGCCTGCTCCCGCCACCACTTCCCCAGCTCCCACGCCACAGCCGCACACCCAAGGGACCACCGCCCACGGGGGGGGGGAACAAGGGCTGTGCCCCACACCCGCCACTCCTGGCCTCACAGCGCCCTGCGGGGTGCCCCTTCCCACAACAGAGAAGCCAGGAAGTCACATGAGAGGGCAAGGGACAGGAGCAGCAGCCCAAGGCCGCCCGGAGGGGCGAGGGACAGGAGCGGCTTTCCCGGGTAGGACAGACTCCAGTTGGCGCGGGAAGGAAAAGACAGACTAGAAATGAAAGCAGAGGCGGGTACTGCCACCTCCAGGTGCCCTAGGACAGACCGGAAGTGCTCTCCACCGGATGAACGTGGCTCCCGTCAGTAGCTGGAGAATCAGTGGTTTTTAATCTGAAATCCAATCTTAGCCACCGAACAGGACTTCGGCTGGTCACCTGCCATTTCATCCAGGCCTTTTTAAATACTCTACTGTACTGTAGCTTTCTCTAGTTGAAAGGACATTTTAATTTTCCTTTCAAGGTACACCATGTGATAATCTGATACACTTATTTATTATAGGATGGCCATTCGGCTTAGCCAACACTCTCGTCACCTCACACAATTACCAGTTCTTTCTTGCAGTAGTAATAGGTGAGGTCTATTCGCACAGCAATTTAGAGAACATTGAGCAGTGTGGAAATGTCCAGTTATTAGTCAGTCTCTCCGACACAGTGTCTCCGGCACCGGGCACTGGGAAAATGATGTTCACACATACCAAAGGGGACCTCGGGCCCACACCAACCCGCATCTGCAAGTATCAGCACAGCACATGCTTTCTTACGTGACCTTCTCAATCCAGACGCTACTGGAGAACACTGTGCAGGACTCAGAAACACAGCACCCTGCCTCTCCCCGTGTGTGACCACAGCATGCGCCCCCCGCAAGGCACCCACAGTCCCCCACCAAGGTCACCTTCCTCCCCCCACCCCCACCCTGGTAACCTCTGCTTTAATGTGTTTTTTTTAAAGATTTATTTATGCACACAAGCTGGGGTGCAGGTCAGAGGCGTGGGGTGGTGAGAAGGTTCACCAGAGACAGAGTGGGGAGCAGAATAGGCGGATCCACTTTAGTACACTGCTGAGGGTAGCAGCGGGGAGACAGGAGAGGTCTGCTGCGCCCTGTGGGAAGCTCCCTGGCCGGGGATCAAAAGGGGTGCTGCAGTGGCTCTGGTTAGCTTCATAGTGCTGCGCTTACCCCCTGCACGCCACCAGGGAGGCCCTTTAATGTGACTATTTTATACAGTGGGCTTGAAGGCCCAAACATTTGGGGTCTACAATCTGAAGGACTGATTTGAGAACCAAGGGCCCAAGAGCCTGGTTAAGCGCAGGACAAAGTTAACACTAGGCCCCTTGGCTGAGTGAACTCAAGAGTCACGACACAAGGGTTTTGACGGCATTGCGCACGCGCCGCTGCACTCCCGGAAGGGCAGGTGAACAGGCCCCGCCCTCTGCCTCCGCCGTCTCCCCTCGGAGTGGCTCTCCCCATCACCACATCAGTCACCGGAGACCCCAGCACGCTCCCGCCCGCAGGCCGAGGCAGCCCCACCTCAGCACGCCAGGCCCGCTGCTCCCACCCACCGCCTTCTCCTGTGCCACGCTCCCTGAGCTCCCCTTGCTCTCTGGCAGCGGCAGCAGCAGGGCTGCGACCCGACAGCCTCCCTTCAGCACATGCACACTGCGTGCGACCACCAGTGTGAACAGGTCACCGCCCCCGGAACTGGGACTCGGGCCTGCTGACTGCCTCAAGTCCAGCAGCCGAAGAGCGAATCCACGAAGCGGGCCCAGATCTTCACTGAATCAGCTACGCCGTGCAGGGCTCTCTGCGGCAAGCACAGACAGCCCCCCAACTTCCATGCGAATCTGCTCTCGAATCCAGCAACTAAAATGGGCCGGGCAGGTCTTCAAAAGCGCACATCCGAAGCACCCCACAAAACCGCTATCCACACTTGCCGCCCCTCCACTGTGTCATTCCTCCGTCCAACAGAGGCGTCCGACCGTGCCAGGCCCGGTGCGGTGCTCAGGAGACAGTCTGCAGGCGCTGTCAGGGGCCGGGCAGTGAGGGGGGTGGGGGGCAGGGGGAGGGGGAGACTGAGCACAGCCAGGCCAGTGATCAGGGACAGGCCGCGCGGCCTGAGGGGAGCGCCTGCCGCAGAACCAAAGGACGCAGCAGCAAAGGCCGAGCCCGAGCGCCTGCCAGGTGACACCCAGGTGGGCCCAGTGCCAGAGGCAGGCGGACCCAGAGAGGAAGCCTGTCCGGACTGCGACCTGGACCCTGGAAGGCCCCGGGCCAGGGCGGCCTGTGGTGCATCCGAGCGAGCGCCCCTCGACCTGCGGCACAGATCGGACGCCGAGGCAGCGGAAGCGGGCAGGCGGGTGGGAAGGCAGCAGAACGGGCGTGCGCGGAGGGCGGTCCTCGCCGCTCGAGATGCAGTGCAGATGCAACCCCCAGGGCCTTTGCTCCCGAACCCCCACATGAAATCCAACGCGCACACCCCAAGGAAAAGGGGTAAAACTGCACTAAGAGAATGTGTTTATGGTGAAGGCAAAGGGTACAGAAGTCCTGCTGCGACCTCCAGGCAGGAAATTAGCCCAAGTGTGAAGCGACACCTGGCCCCGCCCCGCCCTCGGGAAGGTCCCAAATAGGTGCCTTTTAACCCAAGGATGGCTCTGGGGGTCTGTCACCCTGCATGAGGTCACAAGCAGCAGGCCGAGCCAGAGGCGGCTTGGAGGCCAAGGAGGGCCTGGCCACGTCCTGCCTGTTCCACTCACCAGGGCTGTGTTCCAGCCTCCACCTTGTCTGAGTGCCCCACCCAGCACCCAGCACCCAGCACCCAGCACCCGTCACTGGGAGCGCGTCCAGACAGCCCCTTCTCTACCCTGCTGTAGCCGCTCATTCACGCAGACGGCCGGGCGTGGCGCAGGGGCATGGAGAGCCCCAGGAGGCCTATTCCAACCTGACCCGAAAGGGCAACTGGAGCCACAGCAGCGGGGTCCCAAGTCCCGTCATGCAGCCCCCGCCCCTGTCGTTCCAGTGTGGACACCCCTTTGAAACAAGCGTGACATAAGGGACAACAGCAAAATGCCCTTTCGGGCCACCGCTCCGAGCACTGGTGTCCAGGACACCATCCTGAGCCAGACCCTCAATAACAACATGCAGAAACTTGGACCTCTGGCTCGCTGTTCGGAGCCACCACTGGCCGTCAGTTTGTGTGCGGGGGGGCCCTAACAAATGCCAGTTCCAAGCGTCTAAATAAGGAAGAGAGCTCGTTTTCCTGGAGGAGAGTGTAGGAGAGAAGATGTTCTAAAAACACAAATAAGAAGGCAGCTGAACGCAGCAGTCAGAGAGAACCCGGCAGGCTGGTGAGTGAGCCGCCCAGCAGGGCCAGCGGCCAGCGCCCCGGAGGGAGGAGAGCGCAGGGGAGCACGGCGGGGTGGGGCGGGCAGAGAAGGGCCGGCGAGCGCACCTGCTGACCGGCTAGCAAGCTGCCGCCAGACACCAGACAGCACAACACAAAGGGTGGGGGTGAAGCACCGGAACCCCGATTCAGTTTCCACGGGGCCGAGGAGGGACGTACTTACTGATTTAACAGGAGCTTGGTGAGTTCCATGTAGCACGGGCTAGGCATAGGGGTAAAAGTTTCTTCGTTGCGTTCATGATCTCTCATCTTCTCCAGTTTCTCTGAAATTTAGAGGAAAACGCGACTCACATCACCGCTATCAGAACCTGTGTCGGAACAGCCGGAGAGCAGACGCCGGCTCATCAAATGCTCGTGACAGTGGAATAGAAGTAAAAACCCCAAGGTAACCAATAATAAAAAAATCCAAAATAGAGAACCACAGATAAACAAAGAACTGGATAGAAATACTAAGGAAAGCCACTGAGAAAAGGCAGACAGGACAAACGGAAAAAGAAACAATAGAAAATTAAAGCTATCAAAAACACAAAACAAGATGACTGATATTATAGCTTATATCGATCATGACCCAAAATGTTAATGGACTGAATTCATCCATAAAAAGCCAAATCACAACTGCTGAAAGAGAGTAATAAAAAGGCTCCCTTAAGTGAGCCCCAGGGCCAGATGGCTTCTCCAAATAGTTTTATAAAACCTGCAAAGAAAATCCAAAACCTAGCATACTCAGCCCTCCAAGAAGGACGAAGATGGAGGAAAACTACCCAACACTTACTATGCGGCTACCACTACTTTGAACCCAAAAGCAAGCAAGACAATAGAAAGAAAATCATAGACCAGTATTCATGACGAACATAGATGCAAAAATCCTCACAAAAACCCAGCAAACAGAATACAGCAATGTAGCAAAAGAATTATCCACCTTGGGGCCTCCCTAGTAGCACAAGGGGTTAAGTCTCAGCACTATCAAGCTTTCACCAGCCACTGAGCCTGAGTTTGATTCCTGGCCAGGGAGCTTCCCACAGGGCGCAGCAGACCTCTCCTGTCTCCCCGCTGCTCCCCTCAGCAGTGGATTTCAGTGGCTCCGCTTGTTCTGCTCCCCACTCTGTCTCTGGTGACTCCGCACCCCCGCCCCCACACCCACACACCTCTAGCCTACACCCTCGCTCTAGTCTACATAAATAAATAAATCTTTAAAAAAAACCAAAAACACCACATAACAGTCTCAACAGATGCCAAGAAAGTTTTCAGGGAGATCCAATATCCACTCGATGGGAATAAATGCGTCTCCCTAGACATCGTAAGCTGTATATGACAAAGCCCAGTCAACATGACACTCAGCGGCGAGGAGCTGAAAGCCTCCACCTGAGGTCGGGAGCCAGACAGGATGTCCACTGTCACCACTGGGGTTCAACACAGCGCTGGAAGTCTGAGCTAAAACGAACAGGCAAGAAAAAAACATAAAAGGAACCCAACTGGAAAAGAAGTGAAACTGTCATCATTTGCAGGTGACATGTTGATATATTTAGAGAGAGTAAAAATAATTAGTGAACACAGTAAAGTGGCAGGACACAAATCCAATTAAAATAATCAGTTGCATCTCTATATGCATAACAAAGGATTAGAAAAGAGGGAAATAAGGAACACCATCCCCTCACAATCACATCAAGTAAGAACTCTGAGGGAGAAAACTCGGGAGGAGGCGGAGGGCCTGTGGGCTGCCCCCGAGCAAACGCCAAGGGAGCCAGCGCAGACACAGGACATGGGAGGGCCCGGGCCCGGGGCAGGAGGCGCTGCCGTCAGCACAGTGGCCACGTCACCAAACCACTGACAGATCCAACGCAACAGCTATCAACATAACCACGATTTTTTCAAGGAAATAAAACAACTATCAGGTTGATAAGAAACCACAAAGGCCCAGAATAGCCAAACACTCCTGAGAGAAGCAGCAAATACTTCCTGACTTCAAACTAGCATCACACAGCAACAGTCATCAAAACAAGGTCCTGGAACAGGGCCTCCCTGCGGCCTAGGGGCTGAGTCTCAGCACCACCACAGCGGTGGCCTGAGTTCGATCCCCGGCCAGGGAGCTGCCCACACAGGGCACGGCAGACCTCTCCTGTCTCCCAGCTGCTCCCCTCAGCAGTGGGAGCCTGTTCTGCTCCCCACTCTGTCTCTGGTGAATCCTCTCACACACCCCCCACACCTCTGGCCCTCATCCCAGCTCTTCTACACAAAAAATAAATTTTAAAAAGGTCCTGGAACAAACACTAACAGAGCACGGCGGTGGGGCAGAAAGCCAGACGCAGACCCCACAGTATGGCCAGTTAGCTTCTGGACAAGGGAGCCAGGGCCACGCCACGGAGAAAGAAGGCCCCTCTATCACCCCCCACCGCAGCCCCCTTGGTCAGGCTCCTGGGAACGCGAGAGCCAACTGCACAAAACGGAAACGGTCACACTGAGCTAGCTCAAAGTGCAGTCAGGCCTGAGACAAGCTCCAGAACCACAAAGCACCTGAAACGAAACGTTGGGGCCATGTCACAGGTCACGTGCCACAAAGATGCACGTGGGGACTCAACCCCAAGGGCAGGGACAAGCCAACGCAAACAAGTGGGGCGCATCAAACACAAAGCCACTGTACCTCAAAAGGCAACCCACAGAATGGGAAAAAATATTTGCACATCCAGCAGAGAAACAATAACCAAAATGAAGAGACACCCTACAGATTGGCAGAAAATCTTTGCACTCCACACAACTGATAAGGAGCTTCCCACAGGGCGCAGCAGACCTCTCCTGCCTCACCCGCTGCTCCCCTCAGCGGTGTATTTCAATCAATCCACCTGGTGTGCTCCCCACTGTGTCTCTGGTTTATCCTCTCAACCCCGCACTCCCACACACCACCTCTGGCCAACACCCCAGCTCTTGTATGCATAAATAATCTGTAAAAAAAAAAAATTAATAAAAGAGGAAATGCAGATGGCCAATAGGCACATAAAAATGCTGAATTATCCCTTATAATCAGGAAAATGCAAATCAAAGCCACAATAAGATACCACCTCACATCAGTAAGAATAGTCCACATTAGAAAAACTGACAATAAATGCTGACAAGGATGTGGAGAAAAAGGAACCCTCTTACCCTGCTGGTGGGAATGAAAACAGATCCAGCCACTATGAAAAGAAGTATGCAGGACCCTCAAATTACTAAGAATGGATCTACCATAAGACCCAGCAATTCCACTCCTAGGAATCTACCCAAAGGACACAAAAACACTCATACAAAAGGAAACCTCCACTCCTGTTTACTGCAGCACTATTTACAACAGTCAAGGCATGGAAACAACCCAAATGTCCAAAAACAGATGACCGGATCAAGATGTGGCCTCTGGGCCTCCCTGGTGGCGCAGCGGTTAAGCGCTGTGCTGTGGAGCTGTCAGCATCAGCAACATGAGTTCGACTCCTTGCTGGGGAGCTTCCCACATGGCGCAGCAGACCTCTCCTGCCTCGCCTGCTGCTCCCCTCAGCAGTGTGTTTCCGTCGATCTGCCTGTTCTGCTCCCCACTCTGTCTCTGGTGAACCCTCTTGCCGCCCCACGCCTCTGGCCTGTACTCCAGCTTGTATGCATAAATAAAATCTTTTAAAAAAATAAAAAAAGATGTGGTCTCTATACACCATGGATACTACTAAGCCATCAAAAAAGACACACTCATGCCATTCGCAGCAACACGGATGGGGCTGGAAGGCATGATGCTCAGTAAAGTCAGTCTAAAGAAAAAAGAAAAACATCAGATGGTTTCACTTATAGGATGAATACAGGGAAAGTAAAAAGGGGTTAGGGGGGAAAAAAAAAAGACAAAACTAGCAGCCAATTTCTAAAGCCAAAACCGACAGAAGAATGAATAAGATCAGAGTAAGACAAGGAATAAAATCACAAAAAGATAAACAAAATGGCAAATACAGATGCCATCGTATCAATATTATCTCTAAATGTAAATGGATTAAACTCATCAATAAAAAGACAGTAGCAGCTTGGATCCAAAAACAGAACCCAACCTTCTGCTGTATCCAGTAAGCACATTTAACCACAAAAGATAAACATACACTGAAAGTAAAAGGTTGGACCAAAAAAGAAGGCAGGAACAGCAATACCTCTATCAGATGAAATAGACTTCAAACTAAAAAAAATTAAAAGAGACAGATGGACACTACATAATGATTAAGGGGACAATGCATCTGGAATATATTACCCTGATAAACATATACGCACCAAATGAAGGAGCATCAAGATACATAAATCAATTATTATCAGCTTTGAAAACAGACATTAGAGAGAATACGTACATAGGAGACTTCAACACTACATTGTCACCAATGGACAGAACAACAAAACAAAAAATAAACAAGGACATTAACGTCCTAAATACAGACCTAGATCTCATGGGCTTAACAGTCATCTACAGGACACTGCACCCGAAAAAATCTGAGTACACGTTTTTCTCAAGAGCACACCGATCATTCTCCAGAATCAATCACATATTGGGCTACAAAACAAACATCAACAGATTCTTCAAGATCAAAATCATTCCAGCTATTTTCTATGATCATAAAGGCATTAAACTAGAAATAAATCATGAAAAGAAAACAAGGTACCCTCCCTGTACATGGATACTGAAATCCACACTACTGGAAGACCACTGGATTAACAAGGAGATCAAAGAAGAAATTAAAAATTACTTTGAGTTGAATGACAATGACGTCACCACTTACCAGAATGTACAGGAAGCAGCAAAAGCAGTACTGAGAGGACAGTACATAGCAATACAGGCTCACATCAAGAAACAAGAAACAACTCAAAGAAACAACTTAATTTCTCATCTCAAAGAATTAGAAAAAGAACAAGAAAAAATCCAAAAACCAATAGAGGAAAGATAATAATAAAAATCAAAGCAAAAATCAGTGAAACGGAAATTTAAAAAGACAATCTAAAAGATCAACAAAACTGAAAGTTGGTTCTTCGGGAAAAAAAATAGATAAATCTCTAGTGAAACTCAAAGAAAACACAAATAGGATCGTAAACAAAAAAGAAATTACAAAAGACTCAGGAGAAATCAAAAAAAAAATCAGACTACTATGAAAATCTATATGCAAACAAGTTCAACAATCTGGAAGCGATGGACAAATTCCTAGAACGATATAATCATCCAAAATTAGATCAAGATGACATAGAGCACCTAAACAGACCAATTACAAGCACTGAAATAGAAACAGTAATCCAAACACTCCCCAAAAACAAAAGCCCAGGAACAGATGGATTCACGAATGAATTTTACCAAACATTCATAAATGAGCTAGTGCCTATCTTACACAGACTTTAAAAAAATTGAAAAGGCAGGAATACTACCAAATACGCTCTACAAAGCCAACATCACCCTAATACCAAAGCTGAACAAGGACGACACAAAAAAGAAAACTATAGGCCAATCTCTCTAATGAACACTGATGCAAAAATCCTCAATAAAATTTTAGCTAACAGAATCCAACAATGCATCAAAAAGATAATTCACCATGACCAAGTGGGATTTATCCCAGGGGCACAAGGATGGATCAACATTAGAAAATCAATAAATGCAATCTAACACATCAACAAAAAGAAACTTAAAAACCATATGATCATATCAATAGATGCTGAGAAAGCATTCGACAAAGTCCAACATCAGTTTGTGATGAAAATCCTTGAAATTCTAGGGATAGAATGAACATTCCTCAACATAATAAAGGCCATATATGACAAACCCACAGCCAATATCATTCTCAATGGTGAAAAACTGAAAGCCTTTCCCTTGAAATCTGGAACTAGACAAGGTTGTCCACTGTCACCACTGCTTTTCAATATAATACTGGAAGTCCTAGCCAGAGCACTAAGACAGGAGAAAAACATACAAGGAATACAAACAAGGAAAGAAGAAGTAAAGCTATCACTATTTGCAGACAATATGATAATATACACAGAGAACCAGAAAAACTCCAGAGAAAAACTGATTAAAATAATCAATTTAGTAAAGTAGCAGTATACAAAATCAACACACGAAAATCAGTAGCTTTCCTATATGCAAACAATCAATCTGAAGAAGAGGAAATCAAGAAAACCACCCCTTTTAAAATAAAAAAAAAAAAAAATCAAATACCTGAGAATAAACCTAACAAAAGAGGTAAAGGACCTATACAAAGAAAACTATAAAACACTGTTAAAAGAAATAGAAGACACAAAGAAATAGAAAGTCATCCCCTGCTCATGGATTAGAAAAGTTAATATCAAAATGGCCATACTACCGAAAGCAATTTACAGATTCAACGCTATTCCAATAAAAATCTCAATCACATTCTTCAAAGAGATAGAACAAATACTGGTGAAGTTCATGTGGAACCACAAAAAAACCTCGAAAAGCCAAAGCCCTCCTCACCAAAAAGGAGAATGGAGGCATCACCCTCCCAGATTTCAAACTATACTACAAAGCCATAATAATTAAAACTGCATGGTACTGGAACAAAAAGAGACACATAGACCAACGGAATCAAACAGAAAACCCAGAAATCAACCCATATATATGTGGACAGCTAATCTTTGATAAAGGTGCAAAGAATATGCAATGGAACAAGGACAGTTTGTTCAACAAATGGTGCTGGGAAAACTGGACAACTACATGCAAAAAAATGAAACTAGACTACTACCTCACGCCATGAACGAAAACCAATTCAAAATGGATAAGAGACTTGGACATAAGACCCAGAACCATAAAATATATAGAAGAAAAACATAGGCAAAACACTACATGACATACATCTATGTAACATTTTAAAAGACTCATCCCCCAAAGCAAAGATAGTGAAGGTAAAGATAAACGGCTGGGATTACATCAAGCTAAAAAGCTTCTGTACGGCATGAGAGACATTTACCAAAATAAATAGACAGCCAGATGACTGGGAGAAAATATTTGCACTCCAAACAACAGACAAGGGTCTGATCACAAAAATCTACAAAGAACTCACATGACTCAACAAAAACAAAGGAAAAAAATGGGTAGAACTTAAAAGATACTTCTCCAAATAAGTAATGCAAATGGCAAACAGGCATATGAAAAAATGTTCAATAACCGTCATAATCAGGGAAACGCAAATAAAAACCACAATGAGATACCACCTTACACCAACAAAAATGACACACGATAAAAAAAAAAAAAAACAGACAACAACAAATGTTGGTGAGGATGTGGAGAAAAAGGAACGTTCCTACACTGTTGGTGGGAATGCAAACTAGTCCAACCTCTATGGAAAGCTGTATGGCAGTTTCTCAAACAACTAAAAATGGAGCTTTCATATGATCCAGCAATTCCACTCCTAGGAATATATCCAAAGGACACAAAAACAGTAATCCAAAAGGCCACATGCCTCTCCTGTCTCCCAGCTGCTCCCCTCAGCAGTGGGAGCCTGTTCTGCTCTCCACTCTGTCTCTGGTGAATCCTCTCACACACACACCCCCACACCTCTGGCCCTCATCCCAGCTCTTCTACACAAAAAATAAATTTTAAAAAGGTCCTGGAACAAACACTAACACAGCACGGCGGTGGGGCAGAAAGCCAGACGCAGACCCCACAGTATGGCCAGTTAGCTTCGGGACGAGGGAGCCAGGGCCACACCACGGAGAAAGAAGGCCCCTCTATCACCCCCCACCGCAGCCCCTTTGGTCAGGCTGCTGGGGACGCGAGAGCCAACTGCACAAAACGGAAACGGTCACACTGAGCTAGCTCGAAGTGGAGTCAGGCCTGAGACAAGCTCCAGAACCACAAAGCACCTGAAACGAAACGTTGGGGCCATGTCACAGGTCACGGGCCACAAAGATGCACTTGGGGACTCAACCCCAAGGGCAGGGGACAAGCCAACGCAAACAAGTGGGACACATCAAACACAAAGCCACTGTACCTCAAAAGGCAACCCACAGAACGGGAAAAAATATTTGCACATGCCAGATCTCACAAAGGGCTAATGTTCAAAATTTGCAACCAAGAAACAGCCCAACCAAGACACAGGCAGAGGCCTAGACAGACACTTCGCTAAAGATGCCACTAAAGATGCCAGCAGGCATAGGAAACATTGTTCAATGTCCCTTATTTTTTCTTACAAATTTATACTTATTTACTTATGCATATAAGAGCTGGGGTGCTGGGCCTCCCCGGTGGCGCAGCGGTTGAGCGCTGCACTGTGGAGCTGTCGGCAGCGGCGATGCAAGTTCGACGCCCGGCCAGGGAGAATCCCACATGGTGCGGCAGACCTCTCCTGCCTCACCCGCTGCTCCCCTCAGCAGTGCATTTCTGATCTGCCTATTCTGCTCCCGGCTCTGGCTCTGGTGAACCCTCTCGCCGCCCCTTGCCTCTGGCCTGTACCCCAGCTTGTATGTATAAATAAAAAAAAAAAAAAGAGCTGGGGTGCAGGCCAGAGGTGCGGGGCGTGGGGGGGAGAGGATTCCCCAGAGACAGAGCAGGCAGGCAGAGCAGAACAGGCAGATCGACTGAAATACACTGCTGAGGTGAGCAGCGGGGAGACAAGAGAGGTCTGCTGCGCCCTGTGGGAAGCTCCCTGGCTAGGGATCGAACTCAGGCCACACTGGCTGGCGAAAGCTTGATAGAGCTGAGAATTAACTCCTGTGCCACCAGGGAAGCCCCAACGTCCTTTATTATAAGGGAAATTAAAACCACACTGCAATGCCACCTCACCCATGAGAATGGCGCATATAAAAAACAACAACTGCAAAGTTGTGGGGAAAAGAACACTCATCCAGGGCTGCTGGGAAGGAGGCTGAAGGACGGAGCTAGTGGGTTATGGGCACGGGTGGTTTGGTTGAGACTGAGTGGAACGTGCACACTGGTAGATCAAAAATGTAACCCAAGAGATTAAAAACAGAAAATGGTGGTAAAAATTTGGAAAGCCACACATAAAAGAATGAAGTTGGATCATTTACGAACCTTATATACAAAAATTAACTCAAAATGGTCTAAAGATTTAGAAGACTTGCCATAATAAAACACAGGTAATATTGGGGATATGGTCCATAACATCAAAAAACTTTTCAGTGCACCACCCATATGGTAAGGGAAATAAGAAAACCAAATTGGGATTATCGCAAGTTAAAAATTTCTATACAACACACACACACACACAACTGAAAGGACACCATATCGAATGGGAGAAAATACTTCCACAATATATAACTGATAAGGAATCAATAGCCAAGATATATAAAACACTCAAAAAAAAAAAAAAAAAAGACAATTCACCAAAGAGGCTATCCAGAAAGCCAATACATATGAGAAAATGTCCATCATCACTGCCAACGGGAGACGCTCCAAGGGTTTGGGCACCTCTCCTGCCTTCTGAGACGATGCGGCGTTGTTCTTCACAAACCTTCCCCTTGCAAAGCAGCAGCAGCACTCTGCCCACCTGTGTCCATGCAGGTGTCTCTTTTTTCTTTCTCCTTTTCCTTATAAACCTGCCCTTTTAAGGTGTTATAAAAAAGGAGATGGAGTTCAAAAAACAATTAGGTACCATCTCAGGCTGGTGCAAATGGTAAATATTAAAAATACCTCTAACGACAAAGGTTGGAAAGTATGTGGAAGAAAGGGGAACCCTATTACACTGTTGGTGGGAAAGTAAACTGGTACAACTAACACAGAAAACAATCTGGATTTACCTTAAAAACCTAAAATGGAAATACTGGAAGACCCACCAATGCCACTCTTGAGCATATATCCAAAGAATACGAAACCATCAACACAGAATCTCCATGTTCCACAATATTCACAGCAGCCCTACTTAAAATAGCTGGCACAGGTAGGCAACATAAGTCAGTCAACAAACACTACCCACACTATGGAGTACAACTCAGCCATAAGAAAGGAGGAAATGCAGCCACTTACAACAAAACGGAGGGAATTTCAGAGAATTATGGGTAGTAAAGCTAGAAGGATTAAAACAAATACTGGGGCCGGGCGGGGGTGGGGGTGGGGGGACTCCCTGGTGGCGCAGGGGATAAAGTCTCAGCACTAGCAAGATTTCACCAGCCACTGTGGCATGAGTTTGATCCCCAGCCAGCGAGTTAACCCACAGGGCGCAGCAGACCTCTCCTGTCTCCCCGCTGCTCCCCTCAGCAGTGGATTTAAGACGATCTGCCTGTTCGGCTCCCCACTCTGTTTCTGGGGAATCCCCTCATCCCCCACACCTCTGGCCTATACCCCAGTTCGTGTATGCATAAATAAATACTGAACATTTATACAGCAGACAATTCAGAAATGTAAAATAATTTCAAACACCAGTGGACATCAACAAACATCAGGACTCTGAGGCGGGAGGGAGGGGAGGGAACGGGACAAGGAAATGAGGGAGGACGACGGAAGGGGAACATATCTTTACTATAAACTGAGTAAAGACAATAGCCTCATGATCACCTTTTTTCATTAGCTTAAAAAATAGGATTCGAACATGTAATAAAAACAGAACTCCTACACAGTCCCAAGTAAAATTAACATTTTTCGCCACTCGTCTCTGAGGTGGGGAAGAGGTTCAGAATAAAGTGTGTTTGTATCTCTGATGCAAATATAAGATTTATTTATTTTTGAGTAGAAGAATTGGGGTGTAGGCCAGAGGTATGGGGTGGGGGGGTGAGAGGGTTCACCAGAGACAGAATGGGGAGCAGAAGAGGCGGATCTAGTGAAATACACTGCTGAGGAGAGCAGTTGGCGAGAGGAGTGGCCATGTGGGTCAGCTCCCTGGCTAGGGATCGAACTCAGGTCACAGCAGTGATAGCACTGAGACTTAACCCCTAGGTCACCAGGGAGGCCCTTTTCCTAACACATTTTTGAGGCATAATTTTAACACATGGACCCATCGAAAGTATATAATGCAGGGCCCCCCTGATGGCGCAGGGGTTAAGATCAAAGCACCATCAAGCTATTGGCAGCCACTGCAGCATGAGTTTGATCCCAGCCAGGGAGCTGACCCACAGGGCACAGCAGACCTCTCCTGTCTCCCCGCTGCTCCCCTCAAGAGTGTATTTCAGGGCCTCCCTGGTGGCGCAGTGGTTGGGCACTGCGCTGTGGAGCTGTTGGCAGCAGCGATGCGAGTTCGACGCCCGGCCAGGGAGAATCCCACATGGCGCAGCAGACCCCTCCTGCCTCGCCCGCTGCTCCCCTCAGCAGTGTATTTCTGATCTGCCTGTTCTGCTCCCCACTCTGTCTCTGGTGAAGCCTCTCGCCGCCCCCCGCCTCTGGCCTGTACCCCAACTGTATGTATAAAAAAAAAAAGTGTATTTCAGTGATCCACCTGTTCTGCTCCCCACTCTGTCTCTGGTGAACCCTCTCACCACCACCACCACCCGCTCCTCGCACCTCTGGCCTACACCCAAGTCTTGTATGCATAAATAAATCATTCTTTTTTATATAGGTCTTTTATTTACATCTTTTGCATCATTGTGTATTCCCCAAATAAATAAACCTTTTTTTTTAAAGTATACAATGCAACAGTTTTTAGCATATTCAGCCATTCTACCAACACGTCCGTCAACTTCACATTTTCACGGCCCCAAAAGGAGGCTTAGAAACCCTCTAGCATCATCCACACCCCCACTCCTAGGTTCACCCATGCTTTAGCCTAATGGAACTTCACTCCTTTCTCTGGCTACTGAACGTTCCCCGCAGGGGTGGCGACGCAGTGTTTTCCTGCGGTCTTTAGAACAAGAGCCTGATTGCGCCTCGACACACGTGTTCATAGTTGAAGCAACAAAAGCTTCCTTCAGGTCACGCCATTAACCCTGGAGGAGGAGACCTGAGAGATCACAGCCGGGCCCACGAGCAGGGCACGCAATAACGTGCGATCATAACCGGCACAATGACCAGGCCCAGGTGCAAGCGCTCTGGCCGGCCTCCGGGGGCCAATCTGGAAGCATCGGTCTCAGGTGCTGAGTGGACAGGGGCGCCTGGCGCCTCCCCTCCCGCGGGGTGCCCGGGGCCCTTGGCTCACCTACATCCATCCACTCCGGAGGCAGCAGCCGACACTTCTGCCTTTGTTTCAGGTTAATCGCCAGCCACAGAGGCACTTCCACCGGCAGCCCCGGGCTGAAGGGGCCCAGGTCCCCCTGCCGGGAGAGACAGCCGTAAGGACGGAGCAAGCCCCCGGGCCTCCGGGGGCCACCCGAGGAAGGGCGTGGGGGGGGGCTGGAAAGACGGGGCGCCGCGGGCCGCCTCTCCACGGGGGGCAGCGGCAGGTCCAGACCCGGCTTCCGGGGCGCAGCCTGGGTGGGGAGCCCCCTACCGCTGGCTGACCGGGAATCAGAAGCGCGCGCAGGAACTCTTTTTACGGGGAGCCAGGAGAAGGGGGCCGCCGCGGGCCTCCCGCCGCCGCCACTCGCGCCCCTGCCTGCCCGCGAAAAGCCGCGCGCCCCGGACGCCCCCGAAGGGCCTTCCAGAGCCCCCTGTCTGACTGCTCGGGCCACGGGCCACGGGCAGGCCGGCAGCCAGGGTGCCAGCCAGGCCGTCTCCGCGCCCCGCGCCCCGCGCCCCGGCCGCTCGCGCCCCCCGCTCCCTCAGCCGGCGCCGCCCGCCGCTTCCCGCCTCGGAGGCCGAGGGGCCGGGCCCGAGGACGCGCGCCCCGCCGCGCTCACCCCGATGAGGTAGATCTTGTCCAGGCTGAAGTTCGGGACGATGGTGACCAGCTCCTTCTCGGCCAGGAACTCCACCTCGGCCGCATCCATCGCGGCACCCGCAGCCGCGACTGTCGGCGCTCAGCGTCCCAGCGGGGTCGCCAGGCCGCGGCTTTCCCGCCACCACGCGGGGCCCGCCTCCCCCGCCGGAAAACGCCCCGCCGGCCTATAAGAGGGCGGCACTCTCCGCGGGCGGGGCAACAGCGCCGCTACGAGCGCGCGGATTGGCGAGCTTCAACGAGGGCCGGGGCCGCCCACTTCCTGCCAAGGCCCGGCCCCGAGCCCCGCCCCCGCCCCCGCCCCCGCGGCCGCACACCTGGCGCGGCGCTTCTCCGTCGCTCTCCCACACCCAGTCGGGCTGGGCCGGCGTCTGGCGCGTCTACGCTGCGGGTCCGCGCCCCGCCGGGAGTAAATGCATTTATGGGCCCGGGCCTGGCGAGACGAGGCTCTGGCCCGGCGGAGACCGAGAAGGCGCTGCCTGGGTTAGGGTTAGGGTTAGGGTACCGCGCTCCATGGGTCGCAGAAATGTAAACTCGCAGATACCCCCCCCCCCCGCGTCTTCCGGTTCGGAAACCGCGGGAGGCGGCTCCGACGCGTACCTGGGCCAGCGCGCAGGTGATGCCCATGGAGGGAGCGGCGGCGGCAGCGGATGAGCCTCCTCAGACTGGCTCCTGGGGATCCTCTCGCGCTGGAATCACTGGAAGGTTCCAGGAGAAACTGGCAACTCCTGGAGACTTGTGTTTCAGGGGTTGGGTGGGACAGTGGCCGCGTTTTAGCCAAGGAGGGTAATTCTGGCGGGGCTAGTGGGCCGGCCGCTTGCTGAGAGGTGTCAAGGCAAGCCCAGGCTGAGGGACCACAAGGGGCTGGGCTGGAATTGGGAGCCTTGAGGTTACCTCTGAGAGGAAACGTGGGGGAGAGGCGGATTTAAGGTTCTCTAATTCAGCAGGAGAGCCCCCCACCGCTGTTAAGCCCATGCTGTCCTTTCTGGCCCCTTGAAATCTGCCCCTGGTAGGGTTGCTGGGAAGAAGAAACGAGCCAGCATGGAGCCCTGTCCACTCGGGTGGCAGGAAAGCTGTGTCCTTTATCCACACTGCAAAGACTCATCTACAGACTGGAGACCATCTCTGCTGTGTATCACTCGCTGCACGAATCCTTCTAAAAAATAGTAAGCGGCGCCTCCCTGGTGGCGCAACCGGTTAAACGCAGCACTATGAAGCTATCCAGAGCCACTGTAACATGAGTTCAATACCCGGCCAGGGAGCTTCCCACAGGGCGCAGCAGGCCTCTCCTGCCTCGCCCGCTGCTCCCCTCAGCAGTGTACGTCAATCGACCAATCAGTCTGCCTGTTCTGCTCCCCACTCTGTCTCTGGTGAATCCTCTCACCACCCCACGCCTCTGGCCTACACCCCAGCTTGTATGCATAAATAAATAAATCTCTAAAAAAAATGACTATTAGTAATAAATAAATAAATAAAAATTAAAAAAAAATAAGCGAAAGGTCTCCCTGGTGCCCTGTAACAGGGCAAGGGACCACGGAGAACCTCAGCCCCCTCACAGGCAAAAGGAGGGAAGAAGAGGAGGAACCAGGGAGGAGCCCCAGGGATGTCTGGGGAGGAGGGGAAGCTGAAGGCCACCAGGCCCCTCCTAAAATAAAAGTTCCCTCAGGCATCTGCAAGGTGTGTGTGCCAACTCCTCTGCATTTTGATTGATGGGGCAATGTTTTCTTGACTGGCAAATATTTGTGTTCCAAAGTTGGCGAGGCTTCCCTTCCCAATTTTCACAGCCTGGAAAAGAGCAAAGAAAAAGCTGGTGAGAAAATGAGGTTCAGAGAGACCATGGCACTGAGCAGGAGGGCCAGCAGAGCCCGAGGACCACGGCGCCCAAGCCCCGGTGCCCCGATCTGAAAATCTGGAGGGTTGCTCCTCCCCAGACCGGACAGTGAGAGGCCAAGATGAGACGGTGATGGCTCCACAGGCTGCGAAGTGGGGCACCCTGGAGTCCTGCACTGCAGGACACACAGGCTCACACGAGGAGCTTTTGTGTCCCTTCACTGAGCATGATTCTCAACACCCCAAAAGGTGCAGACTACCCAAGTGCCGGTCCCTGGGTGGATAAACAAAAGGTGGTCTACAGGGTGGAATATTATTCAGCCACGAACACGGATGAAGCACTTGTTCATGCTACATCATGGATGAACCTTGAAACACCAGGCTGCACGATAGAAGCCAGCACAGAACCCACATTGCTTCCTGTCTGCATGGTCCGGAAAAAGCAAGTCTGTGAAGACAGAAACCAGAGTAGTTGTGCCCTGGGCTGGGGAGGGGCATGGTAATGACTTCTAATGGGTGGGCTTTTGAGGGGTGATGGAAACGCTCTGAAATGAGGCAACGGTGGTGGGGAGTATACTAACACGAAGTGCGTACTTCCAAAGGGTGAGTTTTACAGTAGGTGCAGTATTCTCCATAAAGCTGTCACCTAAGATGCCCTTCTGCAAGCTGCATGCCCAGACTTTGTGACGGGAAACCACACACTTGACGAGCTCCCCAAGAAGGCTTTATAAGTGGGGAAATCGGGAAGGCAAGGAATTTGCAGCAGTCAGTCCAGCTCTGAGAATCCCAGGGCGTCCCAAAGCCCAACCTCAGGTCTGGCCTCCTCGATGGGTGGGGAGTTCGGGCGGCCAAAGCTCCCACCCTGGGAATTCCTAGCCGGGGAGCAGCAGGGGGCTGCTGGCCCAGCAGCAGGCACAGGCGCCAAGGGCCCTCCTCGGAACCAGGCACCGCTCGCCCCCTCTGCCGCAGGTGCTCGTGGCCCCGTGGCTGGCAGCCCCCAGCTGACAGCAGTGTTTCGGGGCTCCTGGGGCATCTTGGGGGTGCCTTTTTTCCTTTTTTTTTAAACAGAGCACAGCAGGTTCCAAGGCACTGCTCAGCAGCACTGTGCCCACTCCGCCCACGGGTCACAGTCGACCCCCTGTGGATAGCTGGTTATTAGCTCAGGTGCCACCAAGGGGTGGGTGAGAAGCCTTGGCCCCTCAGCCTGCCTGTGTGTGGACTCACCTGCATGAGCCTCCGGGACTGACGCCCCCCCAGTCTCCATCCTGTCTCCAGGGCACTTGGGCAAAGCAGTGCCTTGCAGCTGGGGTGTCACCCAGCAGAGGGGGCTGGTATCTCTGCAGTCAGGATGGTAGAGAGCAATGTGGAAGGGAATAGGCCCATCACTTCCCAAATGGCCCCCTTGCCCAGAGGGCCGTAGCTCCTGTGACTGGCCCCTGTCTGCAGCGCGGCTGGAAGGCAGAGGGACGCAGCAACCTCTGAGGCTGACCTTGGCTGGGGTTGGATGGGTTGGCCCCCACTGTTCCCCATCCTGCAGTCTGTCTGCCAGCACCCGTGAGCCTCCGAGGGACAGGTCTCAGCTGCGCAGACCTGCCGGCTCGAGCAGAGGTGGCGTGTCTCCACAACAGGCCCACCGGTGTCATTCTTCCCGCGGAGCGTGGTGACAGGAAGAAGATGAGCTGCCAGCTCTCCAGAGGCTGCTGTGTAAGCTACTTACAGGAGAGAACTTGGCCTTGACCCTGAGCATGGTGGGGCCTTTAAAAGGAGGCAGGGCTGGGAAGAACTCGGATAGATTTGCATTTCAGATGGCACGGGGAGGGTGCAAGTGGGGTGGAAGCTGGGGTAGCAGCAGACTTACCTGGAGGCCGTGAGTAGGCGCAGCGCCGACCTGGCCCCAGCATCCGCTCCCTCCTCTCTGCCCTAGAAGAGGGACTCTCTGAACCCAGAGGCCATCGCCCGCCTGCGCCCAGCAAAGCCGGGTCCGGGGATGCCTCCAGATCCCAGGCAGGTGTGTGCAGGCATTTCCCCACCTGCCTGTGGCACCTGGCCGCTGCACTCCGCCCCCAGCCGCGAGGTCCCCCCTGCTGGCCCAGGCTCAGGGTGGGGGGAGCACCACGGAGGAGCCGCCGCAACGGAGCTGGGCCTCTCAAATGGCTCCAACACGCTGAGAATACACTCGTGTGTCTTTTTGCCATCTGCTGCTGTCATTAAAAAATTACATTTCCATCTGCTTTCACACTTCCTCCCCTCCCCGCCGCCCCTCCCGGAGGCATCAGCACGAATTCCAAGTCGCCGTCCGGAATGTCCCCTCGCCTCTTGGAACTTGGGGACCTCTCAGGACACACCAGGGGCAGGGCCACCAGGCGTGTGGGGGGCGAGCAGAGCTGTTCATGTCCACCATTCACAGAGGCTTCTGGCCCCCGTGCATGCACCCACACCCATGCCGCACACACACACTTTGGGGGAGCCATTTACAAAGACTTTTTATTGCTGGTGTTAATCAGTATGTGTGACTTTGGCATTAAAAATAAATGGAAAATGCACTACAGGCATTAGTTGTCATTTCCCCCAGGATGCACTTAAGGAGAACGGCCTCGAGAAGTAAGAATCAGGGAGCCGTGTCGTGGGTCCAGAATGAATTGTCATCTCCCTCAGCCCCAAGAGGCACCGCTCGCCCTCACTCAAGTCTGCAGCACCTTGACCCTGGGAGAAAGGTCAGACCCACGCCCGCACAGGAGCCAGCAGCCCCTGGCCCAGAGCAGCCTGCGCTGCGCCTGGGCTGCTGCAGACAGGCAGGAGGCTCTGGGGCGCCCAGGGCAACTGTAGTTCCCCTGTGGGTTCCCGGCACTGACGTCCCCGCAACCGGTTATTATTCCCAATCTGACACTCAGGACACCGAGGCTCCCGGAGGCAAAGCAGCCAGCTCGGAGCCACCTGGCTGATCACCAGGTACAGATGGGCGCTGACTTGGGCTGGAGAGCAGACCCCAGGAAGGCGCCAACGGGAGTGGTTTGTCCAGAAGTGGACTCCAGGGTGCTCCAGGAAGCGAGGGGGCCGTGGAGACAGCAGGTTAGAGAAGGAGCCTTCACCTCAATCTCACGCGATCCTCAGGTCTGCACGGCCTGGGACCCCCAGATGTGCAAGCTGAGCCCTGGTGGCCGGGAGCCCTCCCCACCTGTGGCGGTTCCCCTGTGCCGGCCCCACGCAGCAGTTCTGCGGCTCCACTCCATCCGCATGCTCCCGAGAGGCAGGTCCCCTTGCAGCCTCACTTCAGAGAAGCTGTGAGACTTCCCAAGGTCACACAGCACAATGGGGTCTAGCCCGCTCACACCCACTCCCCCAAGCTCTCCCACAGCTCATGAGAGGGAGGCTGGGGCTGCAGTGGGGGCCCCTGCTCCCCGCTCTCCCGCCCTCCCTGGGGAACAACTCGCACTGAGCAGACTCCTTCCACCCTGAACCCCCCTTCTGGGAGACAGAGCTTGCTTGGAAGGCAGAGGCTCAGGGGCAGGTGCAGGGCAGCGAGACCGCAGCTTGGGGTGCAGATGTCACCAGGGAGAGCCCCTCTCCCCTCACTCAGCAGACCCCACTGTGGGTGAGGCCATCCTCAGCGCCGGCTTCCCCAGGGGTGCGTCCCTCTGCTGTGTAAGTGTCAAAGCTGGGGCTGGGGCCTTTGTCCAGGAGAGCATGGCTGCTCTGCCAGCCCTCGGGATGCCGAATCCCGCCTCCTGGGCCTGCAGCTCTCAGCCCTCCTGCCGGCTGCCACGGGCACTAAGGCCTGGGGCCGGCGGTGATCAGCTGTGCAGGCCGCCGAGGGGCTGGAGCTGCTGAGCAGGGCCCAGGGAAATGTGGAGGCTCCCCCTGACTGTGCACTCAGCCCCAGCCCAGCACTCAGCTTCCCCCGGGGTCCCGAGAAAACAAACCCGGACTAAGCATGAAATATCACCTCCGAGCAGCTCTGCGGGCTCTGAGAATCCAGGGCAGGGACGGCCCAACCTGGCGATAGGAAAGTGTGTGGGGAGGCAGTCTCATGTGCTGGGGAGATCGTGGGCCCCAGGGTCGAAGCATCCCCGGCCCGCTGTAGCTGATGACCTTGGGCAAGTGGTTTGGCCTCTGGGTTCCTGGAGTGCCCCTCTGCAGCCGGGTGAACGCAGTGTCTGCACAGGCGAGCTGACGGGCACTGCGGCTGCCCAGCTCGCCCCCATCTGGCTCACTGGCCTGGCCGGCTGGCCCTCTGTGCCGCAGCCGTCCTCCGGGACGTGTGCCCTGCGCGTGAGCTCTGTGTGCTCAGCGGGGAGCAGGTTGGAACGCAGTGCAGCCCGCCCAAGTGCCCTGCTCGCAGCCCTCGGGAGCTGCGGCCGAGCAGAGACCAGCAGAGACCGTCCAGACAGGCAGCTGACCTCTCACGGGCTGAGACCGAAGCCCCAGATCCAGGAAGCCCTAGCTTCCCAGCCCCAGAGGGGCTGGAGACTGAGCCCCAACAAAAACTCTGCCCCCAGAGCTGCCCGGGGTGGTAAGTGCTCTCTGTGACTCCTGGCTATGTCTGCCTGGTCTCTCCGCGGGCTGATTTCAACCCGCGTCCCCAGCTAGATTCCGCGACCGCACCTTTAGGGGATCACCCGACCTGAGAGTGGCCTCGTGGACGCCCTCGTCACGCTTCTCCACCCCCTACCCATGGGGCCCAGGGTCACCCCCCAAATAAACCCTTTGCTCGCAAAGCCTTGGCTTGGGCTCTGCATTTGGGGGAAGCCAACCCAACTACCGTGGGCGAGTCAGCACTGGGAGAAGCCCCAGAAAACGAACAGGTACACCGGGGCCACGGCAGAACAGCGCGGGGACGGGACGCCAGCTACGTGACACTGTTGCAAAGACAATGACACCACGGCCCCCCGCAGGGTCCCACGCTGCACACGGCCGGGCAAGCTCGGAGCCGGTGTCCCCGGGGTGTCTCTCCGCTGAGGGGCCACAGGCGCCCGCAGGCACCTGTGTGGGCGTGCTCTTATGATCACCTGTCCTGGGCACAGCTCCTCTCCTCCGCCCAGCCCAGCCAGCAGGGCGCACCGTTTGTTAGAGGATCTTTATTTATAATGCAAAAAAGAAATTATAAATCCCATTTGGACTGCTGGATGGTCTGTAAAAAGCGCGGCTGCGCCGCTGCAGAAGTCCTTGCGCGCGCCGACCAGGCACCTGCCCGCGTGACCCAGGTGCTGGCGGCGTGTCCAGAAGAAAGCCTCTGCCTGGTACCCTGACGCCAACCCCGCTGCTCTGGGGTTGGCAAGAGCCTCATGGGTGTCACCGTTAGGGGCCTGGCCCACTCACGGGAGTCTGGGAAAGAAAGTTCTGGAAGCGGGCAGTGCTGTCCTTGCCATCTTGCCGCATCCCCTTTCCCACGCAGCAGACCCAGCGCTTCTGCCTCAGGCAGCCTCGTCCGCGACGGTGGGGGCAGGCAGCCGAGCAGAGGCAGCGCCAACAAGCCGTCCCTACTGCCCCTTAGGCGTAGGGGTCCGTCTCTCCATCCTCGGGGCGTGGCTCTGTCTCTTCCAGACAGACTAGGGGAAGAAGAAGAATCAAGACCTGGATGAACCTCCACCACCCCCCCACACCCCTTTTCCGGAGAGCTCCAGAACAGGTCCCCTGGGCGCCCCTGCTTTGTCCCACTGGGGCAAAAGTTGTCCCCCAACTCCCCCATGTGTGGGCAGGGGTGTCAGTGGATGCTGAGAGGGGACCCCAATGATGCTGAGTGTTACCGGGACTTCCTAGGCATACGCTCAATGGCAGAGATCCCTGGGTCCATACTCCCCCCATCTTTGCCTCAGTCTCTTCCGGCCCAGGGCGGGGGGCCAACACCTCCACTGCCCCAGCTTAGAGACTGAGGCCAAGGCCCAAGATGGGCGGGTCAGCCGGGGCGCCAGAGGGCTGGGCTCTGTCCCACCCCCCACGGCTCGGGGAAGTCGCCCCAGGAGCCAGCCTGGCAGGACGGTGACCTCTCCTCCTGGCCACCAGGAGAGGTCACTGTGAGGCTGTGGGGAGCGTGCCCTCTGCTGGCGTGGAGCCAGGCTCGGGACGGGCCCGGAGGGTCGCCACACCTGCTCTGAGGCACTGCTGTCACCACCCTGGATGGACGGGGACACCGAGGCTTGGGAGGCAGAGCCTCTCGCTCAGGGCGCCCAGCGGCAGGGCGGGGCCTGGAGCCAGGGTGCTGCACTCCAAGGCCTGGGCTCTTTCCCTGTGGCCCTCTCCAGAAGGGAGCAACGGCGGGACACGGGACCCCTGCCCCCCCTCGCCGCCCGGAGCTGCTGACAGAGAGTCCTTCGGGACCTCGCAGTCGCCCTGGGTCCACACCAACAAGCCGTGAGCAGCCCCGCCAGCCCTGGGGCCGGGAGGCGGGGAGGACCCCACTCTCCAGGCGAGGACACCACCTGGCCTCTCTGATCAGACACCAGGCGGGAGCCCAGCTCTCCCCATCTCGCCGGGTGAGTTCCGGCTCTCTTGGGGCCTCAGTTTCCCCACCTCTCAGCTTGGGATGAGGCCAGAGCTCAGAGCCCCTGGGGTGGAGCAAGAGCTAAACGTGGCTGTGAAGAGCATTTCGTGGGCGCCTGGCACAGAAGTGTGCCCCCATCATCACCCCTGAGCACAGCCTGCCCGATGCCTTCCTCTAGGTCGCTGGGCACGCTGGGATCCGGGCACAGCACTTCTGGAAAAGTCTCCCCAATGCTCCCTGCAGATGTCCCCGAGCCCACATAGGCCTTGCTGGCCTGTGCCCCCCTGCATAAGCCAGGCAGGAGGACTCTAACCAAGGGGAGGGCGTCTCCCGAAGGGCCTACGGGCCAGTTCAGACCACACGGCCAGGAACAATCCTGCCCTGCCACTTGCCAGGGGCATGGCAGCTCTCCCCACTGAGCCTCAGTTTACCCAACTATCAAGCGGGAGTGAGGTGACACCTGGCCCTAACTTGGGCCGGCAAGGCCCCTCGAGCAGGGGCTATGGCGTCCACGGCAGCGGCCGGCGTGGTGGGTGCCGGTGCCCACAGGCCCGCTCGGCCCCGTTGCGGGAACACGGGGGCAGCGGGTCCCTGCCGCTCTGCCCGCTCGGGGCCCTCCCGCCCGCCCGCCTTCCTCTGCAGCAGCGGCCGCAGTGGGCCAGAGGCCAGCCCAGCCAGCCCGGGCTGTTTGTAGCTGCCCCCAGCTCAGCTGCTGCGGCCGGCGGGAAGGGCCCGAGCCCCGCTGGCCGGGGAAGGCGATTCCACCAGCAGCTCGGGCCCGCCGGCCCATCCCCAGGCGAGGGCATCTAGCCACAGCTCGCCGCAGCGGGTGCGCGGCGAGGGCCCGCGGAGGGGCAGACCCCAGCATGTCAGGGACGGGGGGCGGGCGGAGTCCGGGCCCGGGGGCTCACCTGTGCGCCTGCCGTCCCGCTGCAGCGCCGGGCCCGTGGGCGTCGGGGGCGTGACGACGATGCTGGGCGCGTCCAGGCGCTTGGCACTCAGGACGGGGGCCTCGTCGTGGCTGCCGCTGCCGCTGACGCGCACTTTAAGGCCTGAGCGGGGCCGGGACACACGCACATACAAGAGAGACAGCGTGAGTGGCCGCGGGCACCGGAAGCCGCTGCCCGCCTGCCTCACAGCCACCGCAAGCCCCGACACCCCCTGGGGCAGAGGGACGGGGTCCCCAGCTCACAGAGGGGGCCGGCCTAGCCCGGGGCGCCAGCTCGCACACAGCCCCAGCCGGGGGCCCACCAGCTCGAGGGCCGCAGCACAGCAGGGCTGAGTGGGGGGGATTCTCACTCCTGCTGCTCGCCAGGCCCAGCCGGAGCTCCAGGCCTCGGCGCCCAAGTGACCCAGCGCTGAGGCTTCCACGCGTCTCTGACAAGTGTCTGCGCCCCTTCCGAGGAGGCCCCAGCGAACAGGGAGCCAGGAGGGACCAGAATGAGCCGGGAGGAAAGGTCTGTTGCGCAAGACCAGGCCGTGAACCCCGCCGCTCACGCCTGCTCTGTGCCAGCTCTCGCACGTGCCGGGGGTGCCGGCCACCTGGGTGAGGACAGTCAAGCAGCTTGGGAAGGCCGGAGCAAGGAGCTAGTGCTCTCGCCCAAAGCCCGTGAGGCCCCCCGACTGTGGGGTCTCTGGCCCCTCAGCCTCGGGGTGGACGCACAGCCTGGGTCAGTGACCTCCCCGCGGGCCCTGCAGCAAGGTTATTCCCGATGTCCTGACCCGCAGGAACTGGGAGCTAACAAGTGCAGCCCTACTAAGTGCTGGGGTCTTCTGTTACACAGGCATAGCTGCAACCACTATCCTGCTTCTGCCCTGGGAGTCCCCGGGGCCCCCCAGTCTAGCACGCTGGTTAGTTCTGGGGGGGGGATCTCTGCCCCTTCAGACCACGAGCACTGACAAGGAATTTCTGCCTCCTTTAAAGCAGGAGAGCTGTAACGGGGCCCCCGGGAAGGGGAGGCGCCAGGTTCCCGCCCCACCCGAGGAGGGGAGCCGAGCAGGGAGCAGCAGCTGGAGGGGAGGCTGGGAAGGGGGAAGCAGGATGGAGCCAGGAGGAGACCTGGAGGAGGCGCGTGGACAGAGGGCAGGTGAGGAAGCTGCGCGGGCTTCTCGGCCTTGGACGCGCCAGGGACGTGGATGGAGACACCTGAGACAGACAGACGGGGTGAGAGGCCCGGGGGACAACCGTGGCGGCCTTTAGCTTGATGCTGATTTTGCCCTTTCCTTCCAGACTTTCCTGGCTCCTCCGCCCCTTTCCTGTGGGTCCCACCAGAAGGTGTCTTAGACCGGTGGCAACTTTCAGGCCTCGGTGACCCTGCTTTGGGCCAGCCCTGTCTGACTGGGCCTTTACCCCCGAGGAGACGGCATCTTTGGGTGCGTGATTTAAAAACCACATTCCTGGGCCTCCCTGATGGCACAAGGGGTTAAGCGCAGCACTGTGGAACTGTCTGCAGCTGCTGCACAAGTTCGATGCCCGGCTGGGGAGATTCCCACGTGGCGCAGCAGACCTCTCCTGCCTCCCCGCTGCTCCCCTCAGCAGTGTACTTCGCTGAGCTGCCTGTGCTGCTCCCCACTCTGTCTCTGGTGAATCCTCTCACTGCCCCACACCTCTGGCCTGCACCCCAGTCTGTATGCAAAAATAAATAAATCTAAAAAAATAAAATACAAAGCACATTTCCTATTCTTCCCCTGCCGCGCTCTCTATCGCTCACTGACTATATAAAGCTCCTCTCCAGCAAAGGTGTAACGCACTGGAGCTCGTTCTGTCTTGATGCGGCGGATGCAGAAGCTATTCAGAGAAGGCAGGTTTGGGGATCACGGGTGCCCCTCGCCCTGCCCAGCCCATCTGTGGGCTCATGTAAGATCCCTGAATGTGAAACAGAAAAATCAGTCGCCGGAAGGGACCCATCGCCAGTGAAGACCGACGACCCCGAGCCAAGCACCGACAGGCGCCCCCCACGCCTGGCCGGCACTGCTGCGGGGGGAAGTATGCCAGCCACCAGCCCACCGCGGGCGGGGCAGCAGTGATGCAGAGAAGTCTGCAGCTCGCGGGCCAGGCCCAGGCCCTCTGCCTGCAGCCACAGCCCCGGAACAGGCGGGCAGCCTTTCTTTCATTTTTTTTTTAAAGTTTTGTGTGTGTGTCTGTCTGTGTTTGTGTAGAAGAACTGGGGTGTAGGCCAGAGGTGTGGAGGGTGAGAGGACTCCCCAGAGACAGAGTAGGGAGCGTAACAGGCGGATTCACGGAAGTCCACTGCTGAGGGGAGCAGCGGGGCACAGGAGAGGTCTGCTGCGCCCTGTGGGACGCTCCCTGGCTGGGATCGAACTCCGGCACAGCAGTGATAGCTGAGACTCAACCCTGGGGCCACAGGGAGGCCAAGCCAGGGGTCTTTCCGACAGGGCAGGCAGTCAATCGTTCTGCTCTGCTGGCCCTCTGGCCCTGCTATGACTCCCACTCGCCTGGCCTCGGTGGGGGGTCTGCCCCAGGAAATCTCGATTCACACACTCGGACTTGGCCAAGGGCTGTCGTCAGCTAAGCCCTGACCCATAGTGGACACGCCTGAGTCCTGAGCAAAGATAACAGGACCCCAGAAGCCTGAGGCGAATACTGAAGACAAAAACAAACCCCCACAGGTGGCAGCTTTCATCTGGAAGGGCTGCGGGGGCCAGGACAGCCCCAGCCCAGCCAGAGCAGCCCTCCTGCAGGTGGACGCGGGGCCAGCCATGAGAGCAGCTGTGCCCGCAGCAAAAGGAAGCGCTGACTGCTGTGAGCCTCCCAGCCAGCCTCCCAGGCTCCTGCTGGGTGAGCACCTGGTTTACAGTGAGAGGCCAGTGGGGAGAAGCCTCACTCCTCCCAGGGCCTCTGCATATTCTAAGGGCGGCAGAGCCCACCCCTCACTGGAGAAGCATCTACTGATTACCAGGTGGGCCGGGCAGGTGGAAGTTGAAAGGAAGGGGGAGGGAGAGGGGGGGAGGCAGAAGGGGGGCAGGAGAGCAGAGGCGGAGGGCAGCCCTCAAGTCCCCAGGGCACCCACAGACACAGCGGAGCAGAGGGTGGCTGAGCAGGACCCAAAAGCTCTCCAGAGACAAAGACGCTGAGGGTTAAAAACAACTGCAAACCCTGCCCCCAACAAGCTCATTTATGTGAGCGCCAGGATGGTTATTTGTTAATTATGTGCCCGACTCGGGCCATTAAAGGCCTATTTCCTGAGGGGCAGTGCTTGGCTGGGATTCCAGGGGGCCAGGTCCCCAGAGGGAAGGACCCAGCAAAGCACCCCAGAGACTTTAGGGTGGGCTGAGGGGAAGCCTTCTGGGTGGGAGGCATCACCCCTCTTTACTGGACCCAGCTTGGGGGCCCACGCTGGAGACAGAACAAGCCAGAACTGGAACACCCCGGTCCCTGGACGGAATAAACGGGTTAAAACTAACTCCACTAGCTCCACGGCCCTGTTCTCCCTCCAGGCTGCCCACTGCAACCTCCTGGGAAGCTTGGAAAATAAAGATGAGGGGTCTCACCCCCAGAGGACCCAAATTCTAGAATCACGAAGCGGCCAGGCGTTTTCAAAGCCCGGGAAAGGAGACTGGGAACAGACGGTTAGAGTCTCTGAGTCTCAGTTCCCCTGGCTGCAAAAACAGACTTATGATGCCTGTCTTGGAGGGCTGGGGCGCTTGGCCACCCAGCGTGGGTGAAACAGCAGGGGTGAGCCTGGCTGGGCGCCGGGGTGCCACCACTGAGACCAGCGACCCTTCTCCCATGGCTCTGGGCTCGCCCGTGCCTCCCACCATCGCATCGGTACCCACACCCTGTCGCAGGACCAGGGCCACCATCCAGATGAGAAGAGCAAGGCTTGGAGAAGGCAGGCCATGTGTGGGGAACGCGGAGAGGAGCTGGGGCTCCAGGCCCGAGTGCCCGCCTCATTCTCCTGAGGAGTCCTGAGCCATGCCAGCGTGTCCTGTGCTCAGGGTGCCCAGGTCCCTGGGCACTCGGCACAGTTCCCTGCGCTGGCTGTCAGCCCCACCAGGCCACCCGGAGGCCAAGCCCACTGGCCACAGCCCAGAGCAGGAGCGGCCCCGCTGCCGACATCACAGCTCAAGGGCGCCCTCTGCTGGTTCCCTTTAAAACGGCGCCCGCGCTGGCAGCCTGGAGCCAGCCCCTACACCCCTGGGGCCACGTCCGCCCCCCAAGCCGCGCTGCACTGACCGCGCCCTGCTGAGCCCGCACCTTAGTGGCAGGCACAACACACACCTGGACTCAATTCACCTGGCCAGGGCTGTGCGGCGTTTCTTCACCTGCAAAATGGGGTGAATAACCGTCCCACCTCCAGGGGGCGCTGCGGGGTGAGGCCCTACAGTGACCCTCTCCAGCCAAGGCGGGCAGGCGACCCCTGCTGCGTTCAGCGCCAGCCGCCAGCGTGACTAGCGCTGGGCCGCCGGCGGGCGCCACCCGGCTTGCTCACCTGGCAGCCACTCACGCTGGCCTCCCCTCCCCGTGGCGCAGGCACAGCCCTGCGCCACTGACCCAGGCGCGTCCCCGCCGCCTCCGCCCCTGCCTTGGCCTCCTCCATGCCCGTCGGGCCAGCGGGAACTCAGAGCCCAGGGCGGGCTGGACGCGAACAGCAAGCGGCCCGGCCCTCGCAGAGGGGCCGCGCTGCTGAGCTGCGGGGTCCTCCGAGGTCCTCCCCACGAGGCCTGCGGTGGCAGCGCCGGTCCAGACGGGCACCGCGAGGAGCAGTCGGGCCCCGCCCGGGGCCACGTGGGCGTTGGTTGGGGTCCGACCCCCCACCCTCTGGGCCTGGTGGTGGGAGGAGCCAGGGGAGGCTGATGGTGGGGTCAGGGACGCCTCCCAGGAAGGGCCAACCCCGGGGCACGAAGGCCCTGGGGGGGGTCGCACAAAGTGGTGGGGGAAGGGGGGCGGTCACCCCCACCCAGGACAGGCGGCTGGGGTTCAGCGCAGGTCCTTCAAAAAAAAAACAGCCCCACAAATGCCTCTAAGAGCACGTTGGGCGCTTCATCTTTTTTTTTTTTTAATTCCAATTAAGGGGTTGCATTATTATGGATGAGGCCAGGGCGCACAGCGGCTCTACCTTTCCGAGCAGCGACAGAGATGGCACTGGATGTTCTAAATCTCTTTTTAATTAAGAGAAGAGCCCACCTGCGTCAGAGATGAGCCGCTGGAGAGTGGCCGGGGAGGCCCGCAGGCGGTGGGGTCCCTGCCTCCTGCCCCAGCGATGACCCTGCTGTCCGCGACGCTCCCCAGTCCTGGCAGGGGTGCCCTGGAGGGCTTGGGGTATCCGCCCCAGGGCAAGGGAGCAGCGGGCGGCACCTCTCCACTGGCTGGTCGAGGGCGAGGCCCGTCCCGGCCCTCGGTCTGTGGGGCTGCAAAACCACCTCAGGACGCGCTGCAGAAAAAAGGCGTCGGCGGCTGGCGCCATGGAGTGGCCAAGAGGGGGGCAGGAGAGAGGTAGTGCCGGCACAGGCAAACTCTGGCGGGGAGGGAGCGTGCAGCGGCGCCCAGGCGTGGCAGTACCCCCAGCGGTGACAGCCGAGGTTGCCCCCACGCAGAGAAGGCCCCCGACTCCCACTGAATTTCGAATAACCACAAACAGCCCTGTGGCCTCGCAGGCCAGCTGTGTGCAGCTCAGGCTTCTCTCTCCGCAGTTACTCGTGTTTCCGAGACTCAAATGTAACAACATCCTGTATCAAAAGGGCTTTTCTCTCCTCCATCTGGCAACTGCCCAGCGGGGGGACAAGACCCCACAGCGGACCCTCCACAGGGACAGACGCTGCACATCCGGGCAGCTTCCCCAAGAGCTGAGAGCTCCCTTTGTGGGGGCCCCTCTGGATGTGTGGCCTTTGGGGGGCTCAGCGAGATGCCCGAGCCAGAGGCGGGTCCTCGTCTGGCCTTCGCAGCCGTGTGGGCAGAGCAGGCACTGGCCCTCTCTGAGCCTGCTTCCCCGGCCACGGCGACCGTGGGGGCCCTCGCTGGAACAGGCTCCTGCCGCGCTGGCCGCACTGCAGCCCCGCCTGAGGACGTGATCCCCGAGCTGTCTGGCCGGCGGCAGGTGCTTCGGGACCACACCGTCAGCACCCTGCCGGCCCCGAGGGCGGGGAGGCCTCGTCTGAGCACACAGGGCCCTGCGCCCCTCGATGCGTGGCCCCGGCAGCAAGGGCGAGAGGCACACGGCGGGGCCTGGGGGGATCTAGGCCCTCTTAGTGGCTCCCTGCTGAGCTCCCCGGCCAGCCCTGCTGGGCTCCATGGAACCTGCTGGGGTGGAAACTCAGGACCCGAGAGGGGGAGGCACCCACGGCCAAGAGGGGTGGGCCAGTGCCTGGGCCAGCGGCGCCGCAGCCGGGCAGGGTCAGCACGGCCGGACCCGCCACCACGGGCAGGGGAGCCAGGCGGGAGCCCCCCGGCCCCGCCTCTCTCCCCTCCTCTTCCTCCCCTCCCCAGAGGCTCACTCCGCTCCGTCCCACAAACGTTTCCAGAACCCTGGTCTGCGAGGAAACTGCGGGCGAGGAAGAAGTTGGGGTCGAGGCCCTCAGAGCCCCAGCTTGGCTACATGCCGGCTCTGCAACCTTGGGGGTGGGGGAGGCTTTAGCACCTGCTGCCTCAGTTTCCCCATCTGTATATCGGGGGCCTTACTGAGTGGGAGACAGCGGGCAGGATGCCATGAAGGGGGCTCCGGGGCGCTGGCCTCACACCGGCCGAGGGGCCAGAGGTTCTGCACCTCCTGGAGGTGCAGAAGGGAGCTGGAGGGAGCGCTCTGGCCCTGCTGGGTCTGGCCCGGGCGGGCGCAGGCTGCAGGGGTGGGGGGCAGCTGTGCTGGCTGACCCTGTGGGGCCCGGAGAGGAGGGGAACGCTACCGGGAACGGCTGCCCAGGCTCCTCCCCGCTGCCCTCCGCGCCTTCCGGGGACAGCTGGCACCAGAGGTTTAGCTGTGAGCCCAGCAGGTCGGCTCCCCCAGGGCTGGGGTGCGGGGGGCCAGAGGAAGCCATCTGCTTCGAGGTTCAGACAGGCAGGCTGTCAGCCCTCCTGGGGCCAGGCTGGGGCTCCCCGCCCTCCCGGGTTCCCAGCCATGCTTGGTGTCACCAGAGGCAGTCAGTGCCCGTCGCGTCTGAAGAGCAAAGACGGGGCGGGGGCAGCGACCTGGGGAGCCTCACGGCACGCCTGCGCCCACACCCACTGAAAGCCAAGCCGGCCGGCCGAGGGGCGCAGGTCGAGGCCCCTGGTCTAGAAGTTCCTGCTCCTTCTCTGCCCCCACCGCCCGGCCTGCCTGGCGGCCACGGTGCCCATGCCCAACCCACCCACCACACGCATCTCGCCGCTGAGCAGCTCACCAAACCTGTACCTGCCCCAAGACCTTCACCCCTGCTGTTCCCTCTGCCTGGAACACTGTTCCCCGCATCTCATCTCTGGCTCCAAAGTGGGCTCAGACGGGCTCTCACGGCCTCACCCTCTTCTCTGGCATGGCTTTCATGCCCCTTGAGCCCTCATAAAGTGTGCCACGCGTGCCCCTTCCACGTCTCCCCGGGGGCGGAGCACTGTGCTTTCCGCCGGTCCCCAGGCCAGGCCTGGCCCCCGGAAGTGAAGCTCCGGCCGGCCCCCACGCACAGAGCCGCTGCGGTGTTGGGGTCTGCTCTAGGGGCCGGGGCGCACAGCACGGAGAGCCCACGGCCCACTGTGTGGCGTAGGGTGTCGAGGTCAGGGCCCTCCGCAGGGAGCACTGAAGCTGGTACGTCAACATGCTACCTCGGGCGCTTTCTACCCGTGGCAGACCCCGCGAGCGTGGCCCTCCCTCCAGAGCAGGAAGCCCGTTCTGAAAACCACTCAAAACGTTTTGGCCCTTTTCTCCCCACGCTGGGAGCTCCCAGTCCCCACTGGTGGAAAACCCACACCCTTGTCCGCCCGCCCGCCCGCCGCCTTTGCCCACCGGCCCTGCTGGGGCACCACGTCGGCCCCCCTCGTCCCCTGGCCAGCTCGCTTCTTCAGGGGCACCATCCTCAACCTGGGGCAGGCTGGCCAGCTCCCGGCACAGCCCCAGCCCCCAGTGGTCAGGACCTGCGACAGTTCCAACCTGTCCACCCACCTCCTCACTCCCCCGTCGGGTCAGGAGCGGCCTGGCTCAGCCCCGAAGCCTGGGCCGGCCCTGGGGGCGCACGGTGGGACACAGTGAGCGTCTGCGACACGGACCGCCTCGCCCGACTCTGGGCCTCGCCTGACGACGGCCGGCTGGGGCCACGCTGCAGTGGGCAGTGTGAGGGACAGGCTGCAGTCGGCCTGTGGCGGCCCTGGGGCCCCGGACACCCAGCCCCACCTGTCTGAGCCGTGGTGACGGGGGAGGAGGGGGCCTCTGGGCCTCTGGGCGCGCAGTCAGGCATCCACGCTGGGGCAGCCCAGGGAGGGCTAGCCGTGTCCTACGACCCACCACACACTCGGCAAAAGAGATGACGCAACCCAGCCCCACAGGCCTGAATGAAGCGTGGACTCAGCTGGCAGTAGAGATGGCACAGGCGGGAGAGTCGAAAGAACGGACCACACTCGTTTTGGAGGGTGTTCCCTACAGGGGAGACGGGAAGCTCACACGAGCATCACGATTTTTCTGGAACCCTAAACCTGTTCTGGAGAATCAAGTCCTTAAACACACAGGCCAGCGACTAGGACAGGTGTCCACTGTTCGAGGCCGGTCCACCAGAAGCCCGCCTCCATGGCTACGCTGAAGTCAGTGGGCACCAGCTCTGGGCCCCTGCAAGGAACCCCAGACACTAAACCCCCCAAGGAGGCTGGGGGGACGCTGGCACCAGGTCCAGCCAGAGCTGTCCCCACGTGTCACTGGCACCGCAGACAGGGACACAGCTCGCCGCGGGAAGCGAGGCCCACAGGTCACAGCCCGTGAAGGAGGAGCCAGCCGGACATGGCGCCCCTCCAGCCCCAGGGCCACCCCTCACACTTCGCAGATGCGAGCAGGCCCCGGAGCCCCCGCAGGGCTGTCGAAAGCCCCAAAGTTCCTCAGTCGGTTCGGGTGGCCCCAAGAACACACAGGTCCAGCTTAGTCCCTGGGAGGTAACAATGCTTCCTGCCCACAGGTCTATGTTGCTGCTTCCCGGCAGGGCTGCCCACAGCTGGTCAAGGGGGGCCGCCTTACCCCCCCAATACCTGCAGAGCGTGCCTGGCGCCTCGGCCCCCGTTGGCACAACTCCCCACATCGTCCAGCCACGGGGAGAACAAGGGCAGCGTGAGGGGCTCCCAGGCAGTGCCAGCCTGCATACAGGAAGGTGCTCAGAGGTGCCCCTCAGCTGGTGGATGGGGGCCCCACTCGGTGCCCACCCCGAGGCTCAGCGAACAGAGGGACGAGGCCCAGGGTGCTCACACCTCACCCCGTGCCACAGCAAGGCGGGGTCAGAGTTGTGCTGGGCTGCAGTGCCCCCCAATTCACACCCACCGCAAGGCTCAGACAGCACCCTTCCTTGGAAGTGGGGTCTCCGTGGAGGTCATCAGCCCCGGGCGTGTGGTGAGCTCAGGCGGTCCTGAGGGTTGGCGAAGTACAGGGAGAGCCATGGAGGCCGGGAGGGGCAGGAGGGACCCTCCAGCCCCTGGAGGGCGCGGCGTGACTCGGGCCTCTGGACTGTGGGCAAAGGGACTCGGGCGGGTCATTCGCGCAGGCTGGACACCCAGACACCGTCTGGGAGGGCCAGTGAGGAGACACTAACGACGTGGCTGATGGCAGCGGCTTCGCGTGTTGAATCGAAACGTTTGCCCCTGAGAGCCCGCAGGCGGGGCCGGCCCGAGGGGAGCCAGCCTGGGCACACACACGCAGCTGCGGAGCCTGGCTAAGCGCGAGGCCGCTCTGTGCCCCAGCTTCTCGCGGGGACCCGGGACCCTACGGGGAGCCGGTTCAGAGAGGAGGGTCGGCTGGGGTGACCGGGACAGGCAGAGAGCGGAGCCCGGCCGGCCAAGCCCCCTCAGAATTGACCGCCGAGCCGATGATGTGAGCTGGTCATTCTGATCTCTGGACTTGATGCCAAGGAACTTGTCATTTGAAAACCACAAAGCGAAGATGTTGGAAGTGGCATTATCTACAAAAGCAGCAAGTTAGGAACGCCCCAGGAGCATCTGGGCAGAAGCGCGATGGGCATGAGAACAGTAAAAATAACGCTGGCGGCAGAGTCCATCCTCACACCCAGCGGCGACTGAAGGAGCCGAAACTGAGGAGCCTCTGGGCTCGCACGGCCCAGGCCGGCCAGGGGGAGTGCATCTGTCCTTGGGGGCGGGGGGCATGGCCCAGGGGGGCCCTGGGCTGTCAGGGGCTGGCACCATGTGATGCAGCTTCCCAGGAGGTGATGAAGCCGCGGGAAGGTGAGAACCCTGCTCTGCCGAGGGCGTGCCCATGGCCTGTTCTGGCCGAGCACGGGGAGAGGGGCTCTCCCTCCCCCACCTCACCTGTGCCCAGAGTTACAGCCTGGCCTGTGGGTCCAATCAGCTCCAGAGACCCAGCAGGGCAGGGTGGGCTGGGGGGGTCTGGGGGGGGCCCGAGGGCTGGCTGCCCGGGGCCTGCTCCAAAAAGGCAGCGATGAAAAATGTATGAGCAAACCTGGCTCGGGCAGGCTCCGGTCCAGCACTTAGCTCCTCCCGGCCCTGGAGACGGCCTTTTGCAAACTCCCAGGCCAGGAGCACTCAACTGCTCTCAGGCCCGCAGGGGCAGGGGAGTGAGGGCGGGGTAGGGCCCTGATTCCAGAGACTCTCCAGAGCTGCAGCTTGAGTCTGCTCCCCTAGCTGAGGCCCCAGCTATCCCCAGGGGGCTCCAGGTACAGAACAGATTTCCCCCACAACAGCCCAGAGCGGACAGTCTTAGTGTCCTTTGAGGGATGAATGGATAGGCCACAGGCGGTGTGGACACACATGGAATATCACACAGTCATCAAAAAGGAACAAATTCTGACACCTGCGCAACACGGATGGGCCTATGGAGTATTAAGCTGCGGGAAACCAGCCCCACAAAAATACAAACACAGGGCCTCCCTGGGGGCGCAGGGGTTAGTCTCAGCCTACGACGCTATCACAGCCACTGCAGCACGAGTTCGATCCCCGGCCTGGGAGCTTCCCACAAGGCGCAGCAGACCTCTCCTGTCTCCCCACTGCTCCCCTCAGCAGTGTATGTCAGTAGATCTACCTGCTCTGCTCCCCACTCTGTCTCTGGGGAGTCCTCTCCCCCTGCCCCACACCTCTGGCCTGCACCCCTGCTCTTTGTGCATAAATAGATAAATCTTTAAAAAGAAATACAAACACAGAGAAATCTTCTTGGATGAAGCACCCAGTGGTGGGTCATCACACAGAGAGCAGACGGTGGGGGCTGGGGAGCCCGTGTCCAGCTTGGGAAGATGACAAAGCTCTGGGGGTGACGTGGGGGTGCATTTAGCCCCACGGAGCGGACACGCAGACATGACTCAGGCGGTAAGTGCTGGGCGTGAGCTTGCCAGGCCGGGTGTGGCACGGCAGAGAAGGAAGAGGCCTTGGGCTCCGGGGGCTGGGGCTGGACCCGACTTTGGGATGCCTGTGACCTCTGGCTCTGGCTCGACACCCCCTGCCCTCTGCGCCCCACGTGTGGGCTCAGCAGGACTCAGCGGGGACGTGGCTTCCAGCACCCGTCCCCCTCCGCGAGACACTCCAGCTCTCCAGGGCAAACGCGGCTGCCCAGGGGTGGCTGTACTGGGGGACTGTCCCTGAGATGCCCGCCCCAAGGAGGGCCGTAAACCTAGGCTGGGCCGAGCAGGGAGCTCCTGGGCTCACTGACCTCCGGGGACCTGCGATGGTCTTTGACCCCGATCTCCCGACATCCAGGGAGCACGGGGCGGAGCTGGTGTGGGCTGCAGTGCTCCCAGAGGCAGGTGGTGAGACGTGGCACGGCGGAAGCAGCCCTGCTCGGAGGGGGCCACGCCGGGCTGAGGTGCCCCAGGCTCAGAAAGCAGATCACAGAACAAGGTCTGGGTGACCTCTGCCAACACCGCAACACCCCCTCACTGAGACTGTGTCCTTCTGGAATTTTCGCCCTGCCAGTTGGCCCTCTCCCACCTGCTTTCCCCAGCACCGCAGGCCGGACCTCCTATCTCTGAGATAAGAGGCACAGAGGGGAGAGCAAACACCCCGGCGGCGCCTGGCACCTCAGGCCTGGCCTCTGGATTCCTCACACCCCACAGCCTGGGACCAGCAGGGAAGTCAGCCCCCACTGAGGGGGAAACGGGCTTGGGGTGCTGCAACTTTGCCACGTCACTCACCCCCAGTTAAAGAGAAGGCTGGCGGAGCTCAGAGCCAGAGCAGGCACTGATGAGGCGCCTACTGTGTACAGCGTGTGTCCCATGGTGCCCTCCCGCCAGCAGCAACACTGGTGTTTCCGGGCGACCCTCCCACCCGGTGCACCCCCGCCAGGCTCAGCCCCCAGAGAGCGCGTGAGGAGGGCGCCCGCCTTACCTTTCAGGCAGGACGGCTTGAGCCCCATGTCGGCGCCGGCTGCGGCCTGCAGAGAGAAGAGAGCTTGTTTCGTATTGGCCACGTGTGGCCAGGCCCCCACCCGGCCCGGAGCACAACAGGAAGCAGTGGCGGGGAGAAACCCGGCGGCGCCTGCCTCTACATCTGGGCTGAGTTTGCCAGAGATGCGTCTGTGCGGTGGAAAAACTTGCGGCTAAACATGCTGCAGGCCCAGCACAGAAGCTGCCGGCGCGAGACTGAAGGTGAGGGCGTGGCCTGGCCTGACCTGGGACCCGCAGAGCACCTTGCGGGCCCGTCCGCTGCGTCTCTGCGCCTCCACGGGCGGAGCTGCTGCCAGTCTTTTATTTCTTATTTTCAAAAGATTTATTTATTTATGCAGACAAGAGCTGGGGTGCAGGCCAGAGGTGTGTGGGTGAGAGGGTTCACCAGAAACAGAGTGGGGAGCAGAACAGGTGGATCCACTGAAATACGCTGCTGAGGGGAGCAGCGGGGAGACAGGAGAGGTCTGCTGCGCCCTGTGGGTCAGCTCCCTGGCCGGGGATCAAACTCTGGCTGGTGAACAGCTTCATAGGCTGAAACTTAACCTCTGCGCCCCCAGGGAGGCCCAAGTGCTGGTCTTTTAAAAGGCAGAGTCTTTGGAGGGAGATCTAACAGGTGGCGCTTCCAGAGGTGCACCCCCCACCCCGCGCCCCGCCATGCTGCATCCTTATCCTTGAGTCGCTGATGGGGAAGCAGAGGCAGCGGCTTGACGGGCTGACACGGGGAGCCGACACACAGCCCTCGGCGTGCCCGCGTCCCGGAGCCACGGGGAGGCTCAGGCGCACTAGGAAGAGTAGAGCTGGGACTTCAACCTGGGGCCCCCTTCCACCCGCAGGGGCCCGAGGCTCTGCAGGCTCTGCAGGCCCTTCTGGGAAAGGGGACGGGTCCTGGGCTCACCCCAGGGTGCCAGGCCGGGCCTGGGAGGGCCCTGCCCCCCAGCAGGGTGACGCAGGGAGGCCGCCATCCCTACCGCGGCATCCAGGAGAGGCTCCTGCAGCATTGAGTCTGGGTCATAAACAAACCCCGGGACCGCCCGCCGTCAGAAGGACAGCAGCGAGGCCGGCCTGGCCGTCTGCTCTCCTGGTGGGTCTCGGCGCAGGGCTGGCCGAGGCCCACCATGCAGACTACGGCATATCCCACCGGGGGCGAAACAGCCTCCCCAGCGAGCGTCAGCAAGGCCTGTGAAATATCCCAGCAAAGGCAGGCCAGGCTGCGGGGCCTGGGGACGTGTGGGCTGAAGCTGGGAGGAGGAGACCCCAGAAAGGCCAGGCGGCGAGTGTGGGCCCACGGCTCTGGGTCTGCTGCGCCGCTGATCTGTCTGGGGGTGTGTGGGGTCGAGGGTCACAGAGCAGAGAGGTGTGAGGTGAGAGCGGGAGCCTGTTCATCCTTGCACTGCTCAGCACGCGCCCCCATGCCTTTTCTGTGGGTCGGATGCCTCTCGGGGTGTCGGGGCTGGCACAGCCACAGGCCCCGCACTCTGAGCTCATGCCCTCGCCGTGGTGCCCTGAGGCACTGCCATGCCCCTGAGCTGTTTTCCCAGAAACTCCTGACGCGGCTGGAGGTGGGCCGGGCACTGCCCCAGAGAGCTGCCCGGAGAGCACGGATCCCACCCCGAACGCTGTCTCCTGACTGAGAGCCTCACGGCACCCAGGGAGGGGGCGGGGAGGGAGCAAACAGCAAGGGTGAGGGAACAGAGGTTGGGAGAAGCGAGACAGGAAAACGAAAGGAGGATGAGGCCACAGGAGGGCCCAGCCTGGATTCAGGGGACCCCGCAGGTTGTCCGAGATCGGGCCTGGGGTGGGGGTTCGAATCCGTGGAGCGCCTAGGCCACTCTTCCAAAACGCCCATGTGCGGAGCTTTCATCCAGTGCTCACCGCCCCGCGCCTCCCCCAGGTCAGAAGGGCTCCGGCGGGCCCGGGGCCGAGCAGCCTTGGCGGGGGGGGGGGGGGGGGCTCGAGGTGCCCAGTTCCGCCCATCCTCAGGGCTCGCGTCCCCCCTCACGGCGACACCACTGTTGGGCACTCCTGTCCACAGCATTCTCGGGGCGCTGGGTCTGCAAAGTGCTCGGGGAGGAAGCCCATCGGTGACCAATTTGAGCGTGGACAGGCTTTCACTGACCAGCACCCCCAGCCGCGGCGAGACAGCCGGAAGGAGGCAGCCAGGCTGATTCAGGGCGCCAGGCAGACGCCCCACTGTGGGAGCAGCGGCTTCCCCTACACGTCCTCACGCTCAGCACCGTGACCAGCGCCGATGACAGACGGCGGCTTTCAAGGGCCGAGCCCCGGCCAAGCTCACTGTGATTATGACTCCACGGGACCCGGACAGCCCCGGAAGGAAGGGCTGGGCACAACTGCCTCCTCGTACAGGCGAGGGGATGGGAGCCATGGGGCAGGGCCCCGGGGGCCGAAGCCCACAGCCCAGGGACGGTCACTTTGCGCTGTGACATACAAGACACAGTTTTGTGATGAAAAAGCAGGACCTGGGGGCGGCCCTGGGGCGACGGGGCGGCAGGGGCGCTCGTTAGGGAGAAGCGTGCTCTCCCGCACAGGCCAGCAGGCGCGTGGGCCCGTCCCCACACAGTGTCACTTCTGCTCACGTCCTTCCACGCCTCAGGCCGCTCAGGATCTGCACAGCAGCCGGCAGCAGAACAGGCTCCTCACCGGGCACCCGTCCTGGTGCCGCCGACTGGCCACAGCAGGCCCTGCCGGGTGAGGCAGACGTGGCCTCGCCATGACAAAAGCCCGTCCCCCTGCAGGCCTGTCAGTGGCCGGGATGGGCGGCGGCGGCTCGTGTCCAGGGGGCGGGATGCCCGCCGGCCCCGGCTGAAGAGCGGGCCTAGGGGCAGGGGTCACCGCAGCCCACTGCCAGCGTGCGCTGGAGAAACTAGACCAGGGCGCCCGGGGGGCCCCGCCGGACCCCTTCAGGGGGCTCTCGCTCAGAGGACGAGCCGGCCCCGCCCGCAGCGAGGCGGATCTGGAGTGGGAAGTGGCCGTGGAGGGGCCGCCACATCAGACACAGGGCTGCCGCCGCCCGAGAGGCCCACGCGGGAAGCGATTTGTCATCGCTCTGGGCTGCACATTTAATGGGGCGTCTAGTATTTCCTCTTGGGGGCCCGGGAACTCTACGCAGGGGTGTTCTCGTCTTATCTAGGAGGCGGGACGCCCAGACAGGGCCAGGGAGGGGTGGGAGGGGCAGGGAGCAGCCCCAGATGAAGTCTGGGAGGAGGGCGGGCCCTCGGCGGGCGGGCACAGGCCTGGGCTCACCTGCTAACAAAGGCCTCACTCAGGGGAGGGCAGGGCAGAGCCAGAGCTGAGGAATGTGCGGGTAGCCCGGGTGGGTGGACCCGCAGGACCTGGGCAGGTCCCGCCGCGCCTGCAGCTCAGGCAGGGACACACAGGCCCCCTGCCAGCACACAGCTCATCTCACCTCTCTTCCTTCTTTAGAAAAGGCACTTTGTGCAACAGGATTAGAATTCCTGCAATTCCAGCCAGAGGGACCGTGAGGGACTGGGCACTGTGGACTCGCCTCCACCGGGACGCAGGGGCTGCATCCGCCTCCTGCGAGAGACGGAGCCCCCAGCGCCCCCTGTGCCCCCGCAGCCGCAGGAGCCTCTGGGAGGGGCCGCTGCCTGGCTCACCGCCTCGCCCACAAGCGTGAAAGAGGGGCGGGCGCACCCCCCGAAATCCCGTTTCTCTGTTATAGGGCAAGGTCTCAGGCAGCCAGGGTCCATCCTTGGCCTCTCAGGGACTGCCATGGCCCTGCCCAGGCCTGTTGACCAGGCTGGACACCTGCGGCACTGGGGGCACCTTTCCACCTGTTACGGAGCTACAGCAGCTGGTTTCCAAACAGAGGGCGCGCCCGGGAGGGCAAGGCGGGGGTCGCTCAGCCAAAGCTGGCGCAGGAGCCGTCTACTTCGGCCGCTGCCCCACGAGGCCCGGCACCTGCTGCAGGGTGAGCCAGCAGGTAGTCACGTCACCGGGGCACCGCGAGGACAGACACGGGAGTGCTTGCTGGCTCCGGGGCACTGTGGCTGCGGGGGGCACGGGGGCCTGGGGGCTCCGTCTCCCGATGTGGGTGGACACTTGCTGTGGACTGCTGCTGCAGCCTACACCTGTATACTTGGGGGTGGGAGGGGGCTGCACTGGAGGGCCCAGAGGTCCGGCTGGCCTTGAGCATGCGTGCCAAGGGCTTAAGGTGGAGGCCCGCCCGGTCACTGACCAGCTCCCCATCTCGGGCTGGTCACTTGACTTTTCCAGGCCTCTGTCCTTATATATCAAAGGGGGGCAGTGGCAGAATCCTCAGAAGGTGAGAGCAGAACAGGCAGGTGATGAGCCTGGGGGCGGGGGCTGGTCCGCCAGCGCCTCCTCAAGATCACAAAGCTCTGCTCGCTGGGAGGAGGAAAGTCCCACTGTGAGTCGCCGGAGGTGACCTAACCCGGGGAAGTGATCTAACCCGGGGAGGCGACCTAACCTGGCAGAGCCGACACACCGCCCCACCAGCCCAGGAAGGCCTCCAGGGAGAGGGGATTAGGGGTACAGCTTGCAGCCTCCTTGGGGTGCTGGGGGGATTAAGCCTTTCCATAAATACACCACCTCCCTCCCTTCTTCCCATCCAGAGGAAGGAGTCCCCAGGGGTTGGGACACAGAGCCCAAGGAGGGTGTGGCCTGGACAGGTAAAGGGTGGCGGGGGAGGGGGTGCCTCTGGAGTTAACCCAGACGGGCACAGGGGCTTCCCAACTGGGCCTGGGGGCTGGGCAGGAAATGCCAGAGTGGGCGGTCCAGGCGCGCTCTGAGCCTCACTTTCCCCATCTGTGAGATGGGTGTCTGTGCCACAGTGCTGTGCCGTCCGCCTGCCTCTGAGGGCTGCCCTTCCCCTGGTCCCCCTGGCCCGCACGCATCCCCTGCTGCCTGGGCTAACAGCCAGGGGCCCCCAGAGAACAGCCCCCCCTTGCACCCGCCCACCACACGGCCCCTCCAGTTCCGCTGAGCTCAGCCAGCAGCAGAAGCGGCGGGTGTGTTCACACTGGTCGCCCTTTGCGGTTGCAAACCTGCTTTGATGCCCCGCGAGCGAGGGGGGCCCCTAAGTGAGGCAGTTCATAAATAATATATTTTGAAATACTCGATAGAGGGGAAATGGTTCCTCTGGAGGCCTCCTGCCCCTACCCCACAGCCGGGCTCCTTTCCAGCTTTCGGGAATGGCGGTTTGGTCCATTCCCAAGGAACTCGTGACAGCGCGGGGTGTCAGGTGGAGTGGGGGGCCAGAGGGTTTCACGCGTGGGGACACACCCCCGGCCGGCCCAGTGCTAGTCGCAACGCGGCCAGAGGGGGTCCAACTTTCAAACCCTGGTCTCCGCAGAAAAGTCTGCGAGAAGTTGGGGGGACGCCCCGCTCTGCGGGTCCCCCCGCCCCCCTCGGGGAGGCCCCCCGCCGGCCCGCGCTGCGCGCCGGTCCAGCCGCGGGAGATGGCGGGGCGTGGGCGCCGCGCGGTGGGACTGCGGCTGCTCTAGATGGGGTGGGGTGGGCAGCGCCCGAGGCGGCTCCGGGCGCGCGGGGCGCGGGGCACTCACCGCTTCCTGGTGGGTCACTGCGGAGCCGCGCGCGGGACCCGCCCGGGCGCCGAGAGCCGCGGGCACCGGGGTCGGCGGGCCGCGGCGACGAGCCTGCGAGACAGAGCAGCGGGGGTCATGGCCCGGGCCGGGCAGTGCGCGGGGGCCGCTCCGCCCCGGCCGCGCTCCGGGCAGCCGCCGCCGCCGCCGCCGCGCACGCCTCCCGCCGGCCCCCTCCCCGGGCCCTCGGGGCGGTGCTCCCGGCAGCCCCGCCCCGCCCGCGGGCGTCGGCGCGGCTCGGCCCGGCGCGGGGGCGGAGCGGGCCGCCTGCCGCCTCCCCGGGGACCGCGCCAGGGGCGCGCCGGCGCCCGCGCTGCGGACTCCCGGACTTCCCCTGCGCGCCTCGGTTTCCTTTCGCCCTGGGGCAAGCCGGGGAAAGTTTCAGCCACAGTCCGAGGCTCTTCACCAGGCGCCCCTCCCCGAGTCGGGTTCCGCGTGACTCCCCCATTCCGGCGGCTTGAGTGACCCCGGCACAGGCTGTGGGTAGGCGGAGGCTCCACCGCCGCCGTCCCCAGTCCCGACTCCTGCGCTGGGCCCCGGGACTGGAGAGCGGTGCGCGCTCCCGCTCTAGTCGCTGTGGGGGCGGGGACTCCAGATGCCCTGTTGCTCGCTGCGCCGCCGGGTTAGCGTCTGGCTCTTGGACTCTGCATTTGCTTTCGCACCCCCTAGTGCTTTTGCTCTCGGTGCCGAGGCGGGCTGTTAAGCCTTGCCTTCTGGCCGGCGCAGTGGCCTTGGGTTGAGACACCCAGCAGGGAATACCTCCCCCTCCCCATATGTGGGTGCAGATGGGCTTCTCAGGAGGCCCCACAGCCCCAGCCCTCTGCAGGTGCGGCCCAGGGAACGAGGCCATCTCCTCCCGTCAGTGCCACGGCCCGTCACACCGGCCCCACCAGCCCAGGGTCTCCACACCCTCCCCTGGGTGCTCCTCCGTGCATGGAGGGGAAACTGAGTCACAGAGCAGGACAGTGCACTCCTTGGGCGCGCAGGAGCGTTGAGCTTGTCCTCCCCTCCAGCCACCCTCCAGACGGGCAGTGTCTGGTTCCTCTGACCGTGTCAAGCACGGAGGGGCTGGCGGACGCGTGTCAGACCCCCGCGGGACAGAGGGCAGGTGAGGGGCAGGAGGTCCTGCTGGGGCTGGGCCACCAGAGCCCTGCGTCTTGTCCCTGGGGGACCTTGGATGGGGCTGCTCCCAGCCGCCTTGTCTCGTGGTGGCCACAGAAGTGTGGGCAGCCCCTGGGCAGGGCGGGCGCAGCACCTACATACGCGTTCCAGAAGGGACGGAGAGGCCTGGGGCAGCCGATGCTGCTGTCCAGTGATGGGGAGGCCAGTGTGGGGCGCTGGCTGTGACAACCGCCTGCCTCTGGGCCCTGTTCCCACCAGGAGAGAAGGGGACATTCCCTTGGGCCCTCACTTGGAGTTGCTGAGCTGGGCACCTGGTGTGAGCGCTGCCTCTGCGGCCAGCCCAGCACAGCCAGGAGGGAGAGATGTCGCGTCCCTCCCGTACCAGCGCGAGCCCAGGGCACTCTGACCTGTGCCCCTGTCTCCCGGGCCGGCCCTGCAGGCGCACCGGGGCAGGGGACGCAGCACTAATGAGAACCAAGGCGGAGGATGCAGCTTCCAGCTCCGGGGTTGAGCAAGAGGCACAGAAGGAGGAGCTGGTTTAATTTGCTGTCTCCCCGCGAGGCCCCGTCCCTCCAGAGCCGCGGGCTCTGCGCTTCAGTGCCAGGGTTTCTCCCCGGCGGCGTTTTGACTTTGGGGTGGATGATCCTGCCCGGCGGCCCGTCCTGTGCCCTTGGGATGGTGAGCAGCGTCCCTGGGCCCCACCCACTCCGCGCCAGCCTGGCATCGCTGCCCCACGCTGCGACAGCCCTAATGTCTCCAGACATTGCCCACAGTCTGGGGGGAGCGGGGCACATCACTTGGGCAGACCGAGGACCCCAAGCACCTCCCAGGGCTCCCCGGCCCCGCCAGCATGCCAGGCTCTCCCGGGGAGATTAACAAATAAGTAAAAGAGGAATCAGGCAGACACCCTGCCCAGGCCCCCCCAGGGATGCTGGCCTAATTGGCCCAGGTAGGGCCCGGGTTTGGGTGTTTTGTAAGAGCTCCCGGGGGACGTTCATCGGCTGCTACCACGGAGACTCAGGCCTGGAGGCCCAGAGCCGGCCGGCCAAAGCGGCGGTGGCCCCTCTGACGTCTGGATTCAGACAGACCCACTAGAAAGGGGATTGATTTGAGGCGACAAGCAGCACCTGGTCCAGATGACGCTGGCAGCGGCTGCAAAGGGGCGTGACTGCTGAGTGTGGGGAGGGGTGCCTGAGAAGTGCTGAGGGATTCACATGAGCACTGGGTTGGCTTTACAAGGCCCCAGGTTGGGGCCTCCCCGGGCTGCGCAGGGGTTAAGTCTCAGCACTATCAAGCTATCACCAGCCGGAGTTCTATCCCCAGGGAGCTAACCCACAAGGTGCTTCAGACCTCTCCTGTCTCCCCGCTGCTCCCCTCAGCTCTGTGTTTCAGTCGATCGGCCTGTTCTGCTCCCCACTCTATCTCTGGTGAATCTTCTCACCCCCTGCACCTCTGGCCTGCACCACAGTTCCTGCATGCATAAATAAATATTAAAAATAAAAATAAAAGGGGCCTCCCTGGTGGCGCAGCAGTTGAGCGCGGCACTGTTCAGCTGTCGGCAGCGCGCGATGCGAGTTCGACGCCCGGCCGGGGAGAATCCCGCATGGCGCGGCAGAACTCTCCTGCCTCACCCGCTGCTCCCCTCAGCAGTGTACTTCTGATCTGCCTGTTCTGCTCCCCACTCTGTCTCTGGTGAACCCTCTCGCCACCCCACGCCTCTGTACTGTACCCTAGCTTGTATAAATAAATCTTTTAAAAAAATAATAGGCCAACAGACACATGAAAAAATGCTCAACGTCACTTATAATCAAGGAAATGCAAATCAAAACCACTATGAGATACCACCTCACACCTGAGAGGATGGCACACATTAAAAATACAAGCAACAACAAATGCTGGAAAGGATGTGGAGAAAAAGGAACTCTTCTACACTGCTGGTGGGAATGTGAACTGGTCCAACCACTATGGAAAGCTGTATGGAGATTCCTCAAATTGC